>JAPYZO010002244.1:0-16197 GCA_030522905.1 Torymus flavipes
ACCCCATATATACTGATAATAAAGAATGATATTTTTAGAAAGATGCGTATATACAGCCTTTTTATTTAGGTATATTATATACATACTAATTGGCGGTTCTTAATTGTAACCTTTAGCGAGCAGTTTCCTATATATACATACTTCGCTTGAGAAAAACAAGGTCTTTATAAGGCCGTTTATCGTAACGTCACCCATATACATATATACAGGAAAACCATCACTTTGAATAACTATCAAATACCTTTACGCGCGCCGACACGCCGAGCGTGTATAATAAAATCTGTTTTAAATTCATTATATGTGTTACTAGAGAGGAGGAAATGAAATTTGCCACGAGCTCTGCGGGGGAAAAAACGCTACGCAAAAATAGTTTTGCAGCCAGGAAAAAGTTGGAAAATGTACGCAAGGGGGAAAATTGAATTCGCGCAGGAACAAAAAGCGCGGCAAAATGGAATTTTTTCCGGACGAAAAAACAAAAACTTGCATCCGATTACATCTATGGAATGCCATGTATAGTAGTAAAAAAGTATTATTGCTTCATTCTTTCAGACGCGGCGCGCTGTGAAAGAACCCGTTAAATGAAATATCGCGAACAACAATGCGCGCAAGCACTGCACGCACATAAAAGATTTCAAATCAAACTTTCCCATACCCCTCCTCTGTACTAAATCTTTTACTATCCCTTATAAAAATAAAATCTTTATATACATAATATAACTGACAACATCAGGAGAATATCGGTCGCATATGTCTGCAATCAGCGCGAAAACTTTCGAAAGCGCGGCGTATATAACGGCTCTAATATAATTTTCATCCCTCTGTGCGCCGCCCGTCGATTAGATTATCCCGGACCGCCGAGCAACCCGAGAGTTCGCTAACCGCGTGGATTGATCGCAAATATATACTTGCGAAAGCGCGTGTGGAAATCGGTTATCGGCGTGTGTTATATTTACGTTTGTCATCTTGATAATGGGATAAGTATTGCGATGTTATATGGAATTGCGAAACGTGGAAAAAATGCACGCAATGCGGCTCTCAAGCCGGGGGTGTGATTAATCGTGATGCAAAGAGGCGCGAGTGTCCTTTTTTCCTGTAGGTCAGGCTAATTAAGTGATGGCTGTAATACGCGTATAATTGAAGTGGAACTGCGCGGTTAAGATACATTAATTTAAAATTATACGTATTTTGATAATTTTTGGCCTAATTCGCGCGTTGCTTTGTTATGTTGCCCAAACGTTTTCATTCTCTCGCCGCGGCGTTAATTAGAAATCGCGGAACCGGATCTACACCGCAATGTTTGTATATATCATACACTTTATCGTGGCAGTAGAGAAAAAAATTTACTCGTATATATAATTAGGCAAAATGGAATTGATATGGACTACTATCAAAATAGTGCGTGTACAATATACGCTGAGCGTATAATAACAGCGGAGAATTCAGTGTTTAGCCGTTTTAGCATAATATTTGTATGTGCTTTTGGAATGATTGTACACATACACATAATTCGTATAGAGACTGAGAGAGCGCCGCGCGCGTGTATGTTGACCGTTTAAATAAACGTACGTGCCGAAGTTTGTAATTCGTGCCTTTCGTGCCTGTAAACATGGAGCGATTTTTCCCTATATCCATACACATTCGTCATTTATCGACAATAGTGCACGACATTTCGGTTATCTATTCACTAGACGAACTTCACTTGTCTGTTTTTTTTTATTTTAACATATAAGACAAAAAAGTTTTAGCAAAATAAAATTCAGTATATTAAAGATTCTCACCTTTCCACAAAGAAAAAAATTCTCTGAAAAATGCCAACACTTATCTCCGCTAAAAATAACTCCCTCGCGGCAATGCTCCACATCCATCCCAAGGGTTTCCCCGTACACTACACACACATCGCACTGTCAGCCTTAATCGCTCGCACATAATGTCTCTTCGCGCGCGACGAATTGCGCCATCATCATCACACAGAGAGAGAGAGAGAGAGAGAGATCCGCTCTCAATTATACACCCAAGCACTACTATATACGTTACACTTTATATCTTGACACCCACGCGCAAGGATACAACTGCACCTGTTGGTCGCGCGGTTTTTCGGGGATAGCGCGTGCTGCGAATACCGATAGGTGCGAGCGGATGGTGTGTTTTAACGCGAGTATAGAGGCGAATTTTAAGAGTTCGAGGGGATGAGAGAGTACCTAGGGCCATCGAGAGTTGGACGAGTGGCTGCGGCCACGAGCAAGTTCGTGAAGTGGGTCAGCGGCGGCGACGAGGTGCGAAGGTAATTCCGCGCAAGGGATCGAGAGTGTAAGGCTTGGGGAGAGTTTTGGAGATGAGAGGAATGTTGAGCAGGTGTGGGGTTGGGAAATTCTGGGGGAGGGAGGTTTTTTGAGGATGATGATGTAAGTGGTGGTATTTATTGATGTGTTTACAATCGACTTTAAATTTTATAACTCGGGGAATATACACTTTAATAGTTGAGGCACGTTCTACGAATTAACTAAGGAAAGCTACAGTGCACGACGACAGGCAGAATATATATTGTCATTTTATTTTAATTTCGAAGAATTAACGGAAATTTAATAAATGCAGTTTGCATATAACAACAGTGGAACATTAAAATTCTCTTATACTATATACTTGTAATTAACGAAACGTTCAGAACAGTGATTTTCCAAAGAAAACCGGTACGCGGTATCCTTTAATTATATCGAGCGATTACAGCCGGATGGACAATGTATTTACAATTGTAATTGCGCGGTGAGTCATGTTTGTGCGAGCGATACGCTAGCACGCACAGCGGGACTTCGCAAAGACCGATTATTGCGAGTAGATTGAAGTTGCCGCGCAAATATCAGTCGTTTGCTTTACTTTACTTACTTTTTGGAACACTTTTCATTAACGATAGTACTTATATTTTATTTTCTCATTAATTATGTTTCTAAACTACAGCGAACGGTCAATATTTTGCATGGGAACTGACTGAGCCACTGCATTATTATTATCGATAAATGCCTGAAGCGACATTAAAACTTAATTAGCTATATACTTATATTGATTATCCGTATATGAAAGAGCGTTTGTTTAATGAAATTAATTCACAGAAAAATAAAACCCAATTGACGAAGAATTCCCGCTGTGCTATCTTAATTTTTTCCCGCGAGACGAGCGTGACAACGCTAATGGAGTTAAAAATAAAAACTCTAGTTACTTATCTATAGTTGCTGTTTAGCGCACGATCCTATCGCTGTGTTCTCGTTAACATGCATATTGGATTATCAAATATCCTCGATGAATCCATAAATTATAAATTATAGGGGTATGTTCTGGTTGATTGACAAGTGACATATCACACGTGTATAATAAAAATGGGCCAACGATCGGTCAAATCTGGTATCAGGCGCCGTGTAATAAAACTAGGTCAACGACGTGTTAAATCTGCGTTATATTGCAGTGGGCCAAAAAGAAATTCGTACCTGGAAAAGCTTTTTGGCAATTTAATTTTTATTAAAAAATTCAAAAAGTTTTCGTACTTTAAAATTTTTTTGAAAAAATGTGTACAATAAAATGTTATGCATTTGTTTCATTTGTTTTTTTATTTTTTTTTTTCGTAGAGGTTTTGTAGCTTTTCATTTTAAATTTTCATTTCAAATTTCAATTTAAATAAAAATTTTAACTGCATATATTATTTTATAATTCTCTTGCATTTGCATATATAAATATGAATAACAATTTCATTTTTAATTCTACATCATATGATCACTGAAAATATCAAAATAATTATATAAATAAAATATACCTACATAAATATATACACGTATAATATAAATAATAATTTACAATATTATTCATAGCAAAACCTACAACTGTAACAATTGAAAGGTAGAACAAGCAGTTATTACTTGCAATTTATTTAAATTAAAAAAAAACTAAAGCAAAAATCCCAAAAAGCCTTTAAAAAAATCCCTTATTACATTAATATACCAACCGAAACTCCATTCGATCGATCCATATCCTCATTATTAGCGCTCGCGCGCGAACTTTACATCTACAACTACTCTGGCAAAAGTCGCTCGCATTGAGTCGCATCATCAAATCCTTCCTTTACAACACAGCTACACATACTTGTAAGCCAGTGGCCGCGAAGGGGTGGGGGAGGTGCTGCCGCTGCGTCCGCACGCGCTGAAACAGCTGAGCGGGCGGGCGCTCTGTGGCACCACAGACGGGAAGACGCAACACGTGCGCGCGCTACACCACTCCTCTCATCATTGTACACGCCGTCGTCGGAGTATAAAGTAATAAGCACGGGCCAGCACAGCCTCGGAGAAGAAAATGGGAGTGCACGACAACGCGGACTCCAAGTACAGCATGATGGCTGGTACGGCGAAGCTGGGCGCGAAGCGGCCGCCCACGACCGTCGTCTTCCACGGGAACAGCAAGCAGATGAAGCGTGAAGAACAGCAGCAGCAGCAGAGGAATAACGAGATGAGCCCGGACAACAAGAGCTTCGCGGCCATTCAGATGCAGCGGAAGACCCTGCCCGTGTACAGGCTGAGGAAAAAGTAAGTGCGAGGGGTCGTGGGGTGAACGGACATGCGTGTCTGGTGCGATGTTTACGTCGGGTTTTTGTCCGAGAGAACGTGCGCGCGTGGATATGGACGGCAAACATGGCGCGTAGTGTTGTATATGGAGGGTCGTATAGCTGGTGGTCTGTTTTATCGGCTGTTGGTGCGGTGGGTAGGCCGCGGAGTTTAAATTTTTAGAGCTGGTTTGGGACGTTGAAGCGTTGAGAAAGTAAAAAAAAATAGGGAAAATCGAGGAATTTGAGATTGAGATTTGTTGTAAAGTAAGGGTACAATTTAATCTTGCATTTGTATATTATGATATTAACTTTACTGTGTTCAAAAAGGTATTATTATTTTTTATAGGATAATAGAAGAAATCAGGAAGAATAACACGCTGATACTTATTGGAGAAACTGGTAGTGGAAAAACCACGCAGATACCACAGCTCATTTTACAATCCAAACTGATAGAAAACGGTGGTTGTATTGGTATTACACAGCCAAGGAGAGTGGCAGCAGTCAGTATAGCCAGACGAGTTGCTCAAGAGCAGAACAGTGCGCCAGGAAAGCTTGTAGGGTACTGCGTTCGTTTTGAGGATGTGACATCTCCACAAACAAGGATAAAGTACCTCACTGATGGAATGATGGTGAGGGAGGCTATGACTGATGAAGTGCTGTCAGACTACTCTGTCATAATCTTGGATGAGGCTCACGAGAGATCTGTGCAGACTGATGTGTTACTAGGTGTAGCGAGAAGAGCTCAGAAATTGAGAACTCACAAAAACTTACCGCCACTCAAACTAATTGTTATGTCCGCTACAATGGATGTAGACAAATTTGTAAAATACTTCCAAGCTCCAGCAATATACCTGGAAGGTAGACAGCATCCGGTTAAAATGTTTCATGCGGCAAAGCCGCAAGATGATTATGCTTTTTCAGCATTAGTTACAGCTTTTAAAATACACAGAGAGTCACCGGCAAAGTAAGATTTATAAATTGTAATTTTTCAACATAGTAAATTGGGTAATTCTTTTTTCTAATCATATTTATTTCTTGATTATAGTGAAGATATATTAGTATTTTTAACTGGCCAAGAAGAAATTGAAGCTGCAGCAACAGCAGCCCGACAGGTGGCTAAGCAATTGGATAACCAAGGCTATCCATCACTGAAAGTATTCCCACTTTACTCAGCACTGCCAACACATCAGCAACTCGAGGCATTTAAGCCCTCTCCACCTGGGATGAGGAAACTAGTTTTAGCTACAAATGTTGCTGAGACATCAGTTACCATTGGAGGTTTGTTGACTTTGATTTCTAACTTCTAGTCAAATAACGTGTTCCCACGTCAACAAATAACATGAACATACGTGCGATTTATCCAATACCCCTCCAAACGTACTATTAAAAAAAAACAAGGAAAAACTAAAGTAAGCTATAATTATTATTTGTAGATTGATAAAATAAATACCGTCACTTTATCAGTGATTTTTTCTTTTGTCTCTGTGTAAATAGGTATCCGTTCTGTGGTCGATTCTGGTGTCGTCAAGGAGAGAACGCACAACCCGACGACGGGATTAGACGTTCTCCGTATCGAAAAGATTTCCAAAGCTCAGGCGTGGCAGAGAACAGGTAGAGCAGGTCGTGAAGCACCCGGCAAGTGTTATCGCACGTACACACTGAAAGAATTCGAGAAACTGAAGGATATGCCGGTTCCCGAGATTCAGAGATGCTCGCTCGCCGGTGTCGCGTTACAGCTGCTGGCGATAGGCATCGACATCACGACCTTTGAGTTTATGGATAAGCCGCCCCAGGATTCTGTTGACACTGCCGTTGCATGCTTGGAGAAGTTGGGGGCTGTCAAAGGTGACTTGAATATAATAAAAAGGAAGAAGAGTTCTGGGATGCGAGGATGCTTATTGTGGCGTAATTTTTTAGGTTCCCCACCTCAGCTGACAACCCTGGGGAGAACGATGTCGCTGTTTCCTCTCGATCCACGGTTCACCAAAGTTATTCTCGCCTCCGTCGAGCACAAGTGCTTGGAGGAAGCTCTAACTGTGATAGCCCTTCTGTCTGGAGAGAACGTCTTCCTCGATCCACCAGCCAAACGGCAACAAGCTCTCACTGCCAGATCGAGGTAAAAAAAACACTCGATTATCCACCTCTTCCAATTTACAATACAAATTCGTCCACTACATGCTCTATTTACTACTTTTTCAGATTCGCTTCCGAGGAGGGCGACCATGTGACCTTGTTGAACGTCTACAAGAGCTTTACGAACGCCCAGCCAAAGAAGCCCTGGTGCCACGAGAACTTTCTTCACTTCAGGAATTTGGATTACGCGTCGAACGTTCGCAAGCAATTAGAGGCGCTCACGGGACGTGCGAAGCTCGAGAAGACCAGCTGCGGCAGCAATACCGAAAGTCTCAGGAGGGCTCTGCTCGACGGACTCAGCGAAAATCTCGCCGAATTGCAGAGGGACCAGAATTACATCACGGTAATAATTGCGTGCAACGTTTAGAGAAGAGAATATTAACTGGCTCTATTGTCTAAAATTTATATGCTTAATTTCGTGGAGAATATTTGCCAGTGTAGAAGCTCCGATGCTTATGACTAAAAGATGTAATTTTGTTGATTTATCTTTATTTTTGCAGGTGACGTCGAGGCAGCCTGTAACGATCCACCCGTCGTCGGTGTTGCACGGCCAGAAGCCGCAGTTGGTGCTGTACACCGAAGTCGTACTTACCGGGAGGTGCTTCATCCGGGGTCTGTCGATGATAGACCCTATGTGGCTGAAGGAGAAAGGAGGATCGTCCGGGCGACACGATTGACACGTTACTTAAAGCGTATCCTCGCGAGGTACTTTGAAAGCTCTACCAATGCCACCGGTGCTGTAATATATAAGATCTGGCGTGTAAGACTTATACATTAGCTTTCTTCTTTGGACATTGTTTCGATATTACCCGTAGAATGATTATCGATCTTATTTTTTTATAAAGATTTTTCCAGTTTAATAACAGAGTTTTAATTACTCTTTTACTAGGGCAATAATTATGATTGACATATTTTTTTTACTTGTTTTTTAGGTGAAATACATTTAACGTGTATATTCTTGAAAAATTAATAAATATGTTGACGTTTGTTATTTGAATTGATGTGAAGTACTTTACAGCACTTGGCATATTTCCGGATTGAAAATTCAATTTCGTATTCATCAAGGAGAAAAAAGAATTTGAAAAAAAATAAACGATACGAAACGCGACGGTGAGCTGTGGAAATTTTTCTTCGCAGTACTGTAAGTCACGCGCGCGCGACATTTATGTATGCAGGAGGAATATTAAAAAGTGTACATAAATCGAATTTCTACATTTGACGCAGGCCATTCACGAGAAAGTACAAATTAAAAGTTAACGAAAGAAAGAATTCATCTTTCGTTTTCAATTTCCAATAGCTGAAAGGTACTTTTATTATTGCTATTGCAAGAGTTTTTCTAAGCGCCATCTTTTGAACGAACTTTTTATATATAATCGAGACTTGTGAATGAAAAGACTTGTTATTTTATAGAGCTGTGTTCTTCTGTAAAATATTTATAGAGATTATTATGAAAAAAAGTAATATGCAGCAGTTTTAACTGTTGAACTGACATATTGTATGTAAAAAAAATTGAAAATATATCAATAATAAAAACTTGAAACTCTACTTCCACGTTTATCCGTATTATTCTTACTTCATTCAGCGCTAAATTTAGTTGAACTTTTTTTCCATCCACCGTAATCCTTCTACGATTTGTACCTCGAGAAAAGTGCAGGAAAAGCTTAATCCGATTTAAGATGGCCGTTAATTGAGTTATAATTCCGACTTCTCCCGCGAATCAATAAATACTTGACATTAATTAGTATCGCCTTGCAGCCCGCTATACGCCTGTACTCTCGGGCAATAAAAAAGTACTTGCTCCACGTTATGTCGGTTGGTGCGTATATAGCTATATATCTATAGCTACACACAACGGGGCGTAAATTTCGATTTTCATGCTCGAACGTTAAACATTTATTATTGCGTCTCTCTATACTTAATTTTGTCCCTGTTTATGGAGCGTATACATCGCTAATAATGCAGTAACATTTTGTATGAATAATTCAATGGCTCGTGTATATTATTCCCTTCGATTGATATCATTCGAGTATATTAGCGCGATGGACTATATAATATCCGTAAATATTTCTATATTGATGGTACCGGTACAACATCCACGTATTATTCTATATATCCATTATATATCGTTTATTAAAATACACAATAAATTTTATTCCCTTTTCTCGTAACTCTCTCAACTTGCCACATCTCTACGAAATAAAGCAAAAAGTAACATATACCTATCTAGAGTTTCTAATTATCCGGAAACCCGAACACTTCACTATACGATGCAAATTTCTCAGCCCTACAAGAAAGAAAAAATTCCGCACCTTCGAAAATTAGCCCGCGCCGTTCTCGTCTCCATCATCTCCGCTCCTCCCGTTATACATTCTCCTCTCTCTCTCTCTCTCACTCTCTTCCTCGCCACCCTTTGTAAAACCAAAACCCCCGAGCACGCGCGGCCATAATTTTACACCGCACCTGCAGCACGCGGTTCGCGCTCTATTATTCAAATAGCCGCGCATTAAACTGCAATTTCGAATCGTCACCTCGCAGAACGGCGCACACGCGCGGATCTAAATATTCATCGCCTCCGCCGTTGCTTTTTCGCGTATCCCCCGCAGCACATCTGCATTTCGCCCTCATCATAATTATCATCATCGTCATCATCGCGGCCGATTCAAAGAGTATACGTATTTTTATTCGTCCGCGTTAAATTGATTACGACGCTGTAAATTGCCGCGCGCGGTGTAACGGTGCGGGTGTAAACAATTTTTACGCTTTAGAAAATAATCTTTTTTATTGCGCCCCACCTATATATGAAAATCGTACACACGTATTTACGACTGCGAGCGGCGCGCGTGCGTATGGTTATATCGATTCCGCTAATGCGCGCAAATTGAGATCTATATATATACACACACACGCGTGCGTGCGCGCTAAAACTAGTTCTTTGTAAGTATTATAAGGGGCGCGCGTAGCGACGGTGTGCGTTATATATTCCAGGCGCGTTGTAAATCAACTTTAAGGGAGTAAGAAGGGCGCGACGAGGAGGGAGGGGTGCGATTTACGCGCTTGGCGCACTTACTCTTCATACTTTTGACAAGATTACGAGGCCCCCGAATGAGGCGTAAAAAAAATTTACGCCTCTCTCCTCCGAAGAGGCGCACGGCGAAATTTAATTGTTCGTTAAAGTGCGCGCGGGTCGGACCCGGAAGTGAATTTCCCCGCGTATAATTTCGCGCGTCCGCAGCCGCTCGTGTGTGTGATATCCCACTTATTAACGCACGAATGCGGGAGTTTATGAAGTTGGCTTGCGCGACGTTGCGGGGTGCACACACGCCGCAGCCGGAGGTGGATAAAAAGTGCACGAGCTGCTGGAGGAGAGTATACCGGATTAAAATTGATGTTATCTTCGCGGGGAAGAAGCGCGAGAGGAAAGTGGCGTACGCTGTACGGCGTTAATGGAGACGGCACGCGCGGCGTTTATTTTAATTGAATAAGGCGCGTGTGTATATATAACGTGAATTTAAGAAGCGCATGGTATGTCGGTTTTGATGTAGAATAAGCCTGAGGGAGAGATACATATATCTGGCACGAATCTACTTTTATAAGTTTAATCCGATAGGAATACTGATACGCGAGCTTTTTTTCCTTCTTCGCAGGTATTACGATTTGATTTAAAAGGCTTTAAAGTATGAGCTTTTTATTTTCTTTCTCTCTCTTCTCCTCCGTTCGCGCCGAGCATAAATAATTACACGAAAGCTGGAAAATTGTGGCGAAATGAATTACCCGTACATCCGATTATAATCGCCGGTTGTTTAAACGAACGATTGTTCGAATGTGGAAAATTCGCCGGTGTCGAGTATAATGCGCGCGAGAGGGAAAAACAAAATGACGATAAAAAATTGAAGCGTATAATTAAGAGCAATATTTCGTCGGCTCCGATCCCCGAGCGCAAAGCTGCTCCGCGTACACGAGAACAACAAACATTTTTAAATTATCCAATCCCACGTGCGCGTTACGTATATTATTTGTTGAAAAAATATAATTTTTCCAGGAAAATCGAGCCGCGCGTCATTCAATCCAGCGTCACATTCATACATATATATTCCCCACGTATAACAACGTACGAAAAAGAAAAGAACAGATAAAAGAAAAAGAATAGGGAGAGAAAATCGCTGGAAAGCTCGCCCACACGCAGTCTCTCGCTTTTTCAAAAGCCCGTGTGCACCCCCGTTTTCTCCCAGCGTAACCTTTACCCACCGCACCTATTAACGCTACTCCCACTCGCACTGACACCTACACACACAGCCGCCCTCTCTCCCGCGCGAATTAAAGAATTTCGCGCCGGCGCCCTCACTCCCTTGTAACACGTACAGTAGGCCAGCGAGAAGACGGCTAAAATCAATATACGTGCCACGCGGTCGCGCTGAATAAGCTCTCTGGCAGCAGCAGCAGCAGCAGCAGCGGGAGAGAAGAAGCAGCGCAGTAGCGGCCGCCCGCCCGCGCGTTCGCTTATTACACATTGCTATTGATTTCCCGTCGCGTTCGATTCGGCCGGCCGGCGGCGGTGGCAGCGACGGCAGCGGCAGCGCGAATTGATTTATCCCTCTCGCGAAAGGGGATTTAATACGGTGGAAAGAGAGCGAGTCTATTAAGAGCTGCAACTGTATAGGGCTTTAATTGCGGAGGCGAGAGAGATTTTTCGGTGATTTTTCGGCTCGAGGGTGTAGAGCGAATTTTAATTGTAGTGCTGTAGAGGAGGGTATAAGGAGGAGGCGATTTTATTGGATTTTATGCGCCGCGGGAGGAATTAATAATAATGCATTGACGCATGCACGTTTGGTTCTTTGAATATGATTATAATTCGTGGGCGCGGGATTACTAAATCGTTTTACGTCATCGCGCTGGATGTGTATATTGTGAATTTCAGTGATCTCGCGATCGGAACTTTAAGCATGAAAGTATAAAAGCTCGTTCCGATTTAAGTTATGTGGGTTTTGGCTGATTGGGTGGATCTGCGTGTGTGCTGAAAATTATTAAAATTTTAACGAATTGTCGTGTCTTCTTATGGTTATTTATATATTAAAAACACGTACGTTTGTTTATGAAGTTTATATATAATCATTGTCTCTTGGACGTACAGAGAAAAATATGTGTCGCGGCATTTTCCGATTTAACGTTGCGATATAACAAAACGAATATTTAAATCATTCTCTGCATTATGTGTAAAGTGAGAATATATGTCGGCGTATATTGTTTATTTTATATAATAAACATTTTTACTTCTTCATTAACGTAGTATCACATTTCTCGGTTGAATGAAAAGAATACAGCGCAGCTTTCCGCAAACTCAGCCGCCAGCAGCAGCACAAATACCGCAAAATTACAATTATAACTGCAGTTTCGTATATATATAACCTACGAACAAACATAATAGCATTTTTACCCGGGACGGCAAAATTTTCTCTTCTCCACTTTAAGCAACTCTCCTCATAGCTCGGTTTTTAAATTACAAATTAAACGCGAACGGACGTCTTATGTACCTACCCCAGCGCGGCTTGTTGCGAGAGTAATTATTTGTTTAACAAGTAGTCCTGTGCACTATACACTCAGCGTATTTCAAGCGCACGACGAACTCTATAAACTCGGATCAAACCCTTTTGCCGTTGGAATTTTTCGTCTTTTCCCAGTGCAGCTATATACGCAACCAAAAAGCTCAATTCTTATTCCACAATTGTCAGCTTCGCATGAATAAACCATATTCCCCAAATTGATATCATCAAAAGTCTCCCCCGACCTCATATATATGAATTTCAACCACGCGCTTATGAATCCCTCGTTAAATCGCGGCAAAGGCAATTATAAACAATCCGTCGAATATACCCTCTCTCTTATTCCTCCGTTGCGCTTACTGCTCTCTTCCTCGAATGAAATAATCAGCGCAATTTTAAATGCAGCCGCTGCGTTGAAAATCAGATTATGAAAGCGGCAGGTTTAAAACAGGGTTAATCGCCCGGTGGCCCGATCCTCGTTAAAGTTTCAGCGGCCGCAGCAACAGCCCTTAAATAACACGCCAAGATAGCCACGCGCGCCCGGGTATTATTTTTTTCCGGGCTCTTGAACGCTCTCGCGTATATTATATATACATATATATACGCGCGCAGTTGCGCAGAAATTTTCGTGTAGAGAGAACGATGCGGAGCTCGCGCGCGGCGGAAAAATGGGATTGCGGTGGATTAGGGCTTTTGTTGGAAGAGCCCGCGAGCGGCTATTACGAGAAATTTTCGGCGTGTTTTTGCGTATAAATACGAGTGAAAAATAGATTCGTTTATTCAAATTGGCCGAGGGGTTGCGCGGAATTCATTTGAATAAAGCCGGTATTTATTATGCGGCGTCGCGCGGCTAGATTTGAGAATAATGAAAAGTTGAATATATTTTTCGAAAGAGTAGGTATATATAATGCATTCGCGCGGGTGAGATTAAATGTTTGTTTGTCATCGCGCTGTCTTATGATTGTCGAGTTGATTGATTTTAAATAAATGTCATTGATTGATTCGTAATAAAAAGTGCCCACTTCGAGCTTATATGTTTGTTGACGAAAAATTAGTTTTTTTTGTGAGAATGGTATTTATACAACAATTACAATTTATGGTAAGACTTATGTTACATATCGACGTACCCTTTTTTGGCAGTGAATAAACCAAGAATATCAAATATTAATAATAATATAATAAGGAAACGACATTTACAAAATACCGATATATATATATATATATATTACCACAATTACTGTTTTATCGTTTATTTACGAGATACTTGAACAAAAGAATATTTGTTTTTAATTAGCCAATATTTCCAAAGTCCATTTTATCGCTTCCATAGTATGTATATTATGCTACCGTTACAAAATTAAAAACCTGTATTTCGAATCCCATTAATTAATTACCACGAATTTCAATTATTTTAACATTATTTATCCATCCAATACCTCCCTACATCGTAAACCAAAATTTCGCCTGCATTAAAAAATTATACATTATTTTTCAAAAAAGTGCGCATACGCGCTCGCACTCATAACTTATATATTTCACGGCGCGCTTCTAATATTCCGGGTAAAAACGGCTCGCTCCGCTACTCTCTAAATTGTAGAAACGCGCGGCTCGCTCCCTCTTGCCTTATTATTAACATCGGAATCTCATAACGGCACCGAAAAGGACGGAGCTGCCGCGGCGCAAGGATGGTCCAAAAGGCATTTTAAAGCAGCCGCTCCAAGATTTAAAACTCGACTTCTGCGCTCTCTGATCATTTCCCGCTCTCGTAAAGAGGAAGTAGGATTTCTTTTGACGGACTTTCTCGTGTATGAATGTGTACTCGCGGCTTTTGTTCGATTCGAGAGCCGCAAGTTATAATCGAGCGACTAGCGCCACTCTGTGCGCTTTTATTCGCTCTTGTACAAAGAAAGAGAGAAAGAATGGAGAGGCTAATGGTTAATTTTTTTTCATAGCTACCGGAATATCAACCTTGACGGGGCGAAAATATGTTTACGCACTATCTGCGAGCGAAATTTCTGCATCAAATATTTTGCCTCTCTCTGATGATCACAGAGCGTATAGGTAATGGATTAAATATATTATATTTAATCAATGTAATCAGATTATTTAAATTTAATTCGTTGAGTATATATATGATATACATATACGTGTTTAGCCCGCGGGTGTGTAATAATCTCGTGACGATGATAAATGTGAATTATATATACGAAAAGGCGTGCTCTCAGCGCCGATATTCTTAATTAACGAAACCGTTATCGAGCGCGCGCGCATTCGAATTGAAATAATATACTAATCTCTCCGAGAAATTAGCCAGTCGCGCCTCTCCTCTCTGTGATTATACTCGGGGAAGTTAATTATACGTAGCCAATGACGGCGGGGCAAATTCTCAAAGCTATCTACGATGATGAGGGCTTTTGTCCTAATGCGATTCTTCATCAGATTCGATTGTTCAAAATATATATACCTATAATATCACAGGTGTGAATTTTTAAACTGATGTTGATGGCACGTAAGTATATGAATGTTTTATTTTTCAATTTGCCTCGTTAACGCTGATTATACGCGAGAATTTAGCATTTTAATGCGAGCTTGCGCCGGCGGCGGGTAAAGAGCTTTTTTTAATAAGCGGCAGTTCACTTTTTACGACGCTTTTAAGGGAAAAATTGCCAATTTTGAGTTTAAAAGCAGGCATTTCGTAAATAAATAATCCGCACGTTATTTCGATAAAACGTGGTTAATGATTAGTGACTCCGAAAGTATATCCCATTACTTATTTACCCCCCGCGTACATTACGTATAATATATCACGACTGACCCTATAACAATTTGAAATAACTAAACGAAACTAGGTTATTAAAAATTTCTCTCAAAGTACACACGCGCGCAGAAGCCCCTCAATATAATACCGACCGTCGTCGACACAACCCCGCAGCCGCAGCAGTAGCAGCCGCCATTAAACCGCTCAAACATCCCGCTATATACACACTCTACTAGCTAAAACACACATATATATATAACTTAGCCCTCTCCGCGTGACCTAATCCCGAAATAAGAAGCTATATACATTACACACACACACACACAGGGTAATATCGAGACGTGTAAGTCGCGTGTAAAAAGGGGAACGGAGACACACGCTGCAAAGTGGGCACCGAATAATTAATAACTGTAATTAGGGCCGCCCGGGGTATGTACCTCGCTCGTCGTACCCACTCCATTAACAATCGTCGATGCGGTAGAAAAAGAGAGCAGAGGTTTTCTTTCTTTTCGTTTTATCGGCGAAAGATTCGATTTAATTAATTCCCTCGCGCAGCGAGCGAAGAGGTGTATCGAGTTGTAAACGGCACGGATTTGCGGTCGGAGAAGCACTGATTATGATGTATGGCAGGAATTCTTTTGTGCGCCCGTGCGAGCCGATAATCGGGAGGTGGAGCTGCAAACGCGGTGGATTGATTAGCGAGCGGTGATGGGGGGGAGAGTTAGTTTATTTTGCGTTCGGTGAATTTATGCAAAGCGGTGTCGATCGGCGCGGTTTTGAATTGTGGTAGAGTAATTCGCTGGAGGTGTGATAATTGGGGATGAGAATTAGAGTATATATATATATATATGTATAAATTAAAAGGAAAATGAAATATTATAGCGATCAATTTTTATTTTTAATTCTAAACAACAGGTTTACGCGAAGGGAAACTAAAAACCGAGAATATCCTACTATAACGAAAATTCCGTCGGAATATTTTTTCATTTATCGAAGGTATGAAATTTGATCCTCCCATTAAAGTCCGAAACATTTATTATTATTATTATTTTTTTATTAATAAAAAGCGGGATATGGGTATAACGGTTCGAATATACTTGGCGCGCGACACTTTACATCGCTATATGAAAAAAGGGGGGAAATAACCGCCGGACAAATATTAATAAATTTCGATCCGATATTTATAC
>JAPYZO010002246.1:0-15249 GCA_030522905.1 Torymus flavipes
AATTAATAAATAATAATTATCAAATAAACATGCATATTTAATTATAAATTCTCATGCCTTTCATTCAAGAGCCATTCGCAAATCAAATCTATAGAGGCTTTACATCTTCCGTTCATCATTTTTTTAAGAAGGGATATTATTGTTATAAAGTCTTAAATGGAGTTTGTACACATTAAAAGTCTCATAAAATTGTTATTACCAGGTAGGGCACTCGCGAGCTCTTGTATGCGGCAATGGTAAAATATTATCAGCATCAAACTTTCTATTATACAGGTGCATAACTCTGTGGAATACCTGACATCTTAACAAATCGTACAAATAGGATTTTCTTTAAAACTTTGGCGAAGAGATATATATTGCAGAACGAATAATATTTAATTATTTGTATATTAGCATATATTATATTTTATTTTGTTTTTAATTTTGTTTGTTACTTTGTAATTTAGATTTTTATTAATTAAATATAAATAAATAAATCACTAGATTTAAAAAAATAATACTCAAATAGAATTAATTTCAATAAATAATACAGATTTTCCAAGAATTTAATGATAATTTATGATATTATAAAAACTTTTGTATGTTTCCAATAAACAAACTAAATAAATTATTTATTTACAACAATGTCAGCATTAAATACATATCTTTTGGCAAGATTTGTAAAAAGTGTACTGTTTACACAATCAATGATTGAGTTAGGCACTAGGTTCCACTGCACAATGCATAGGGCAGAGTTTGCTATACAAATATACAATAAGTTTTCATTATGCGAGTACTAATTCAATACTATCAAGATGATTTGTACATTCTTCCAAAACGTAAATCAAGACATCATGTATCAAATGCTTTGTAGATTATTTTCATAATCTATTGATAACTAAAAACAATTTCAGAAATTCAAGAACTTGAATTGCAAAGATCTGTATATATTGAAAATCACCAACAAAAACGTATATCCTTTGTAAACCAAAACTCATTCAAACACACTTCATTCACCTACAGCTACAGCTGTACTTGCAAACAAAAAGCAAAACATCAACAAACAACCAATAAACCAAAAATGGATCAAATAAAGCCGTGATATGCTTTTTCAATTCCACTTCATCTCTAGCTTTCCCATTACCCGTGATCAACTATAAAGACATTCACGATAATATTATAGGCATGAATCACGTATTTTGAAGCCATCATCATCATCGTCGCAGCGCCGTATCAGCGAATGAGTGGGCGCCGCGATCCCGACATAACCTCTCCATGTATTTGCTTACCCCCGTCCCGTTGTCGCAGACGATGACCTTTCTCCCTTTGCTGTCCATGACTAGCTCTCCTCCTCCTCCTGGACACGCGGACGACAAGCTTGACTCTACCTACTCTCTCCTCGGCTGCTGTTACTGCTACGGCGGCTGCTGCTCCTGCTGCTTCCTTGGCGGTCGCTGCTCGCGGCGCTGCTGCACTAATCCGCGCTGCTACGATGAGTGGGCGTCGCCGGCATAGCCTCTCCCGTCGCGGTGCGAGCTTCGTCCTCCTCGTCTGCACCCACGGGCCTTCTCTCGTCTTCTAATCTAAAACCTTGTAAGACTCGTACCTTTATCAATCGCTCAAAGTTGAAAGTACAGCGAGTTGTGTTTTTCGTACCTTGTCGGCGTACTATATATACTTAATATATACTGATATACACGGACGAGGTGGACTACTCGATCACTGATTCACTGCACTGCACTCCAGCAGTTGAGTTCACACATACACATACACTATAGTGTATGTATATATATATATATATATATACTTATAGCAGTCTAGCGCACACAGTCGCGAATGATGACCTGTCCTCTGTCAAACACCGTGCGCCACTATGCGTTAAACCGTACTTTGGCGTCGAGGCGGTCGAGGTCGAGTGTGTTATATGTTATGCCTATATGTGATACCTAGATAAGGTCCTCCGCGATGAGAGAAAATTATATTATAAAATATCTGTCTATACCCCGTACGAAAAGTAGCACGATTCAAATTCCAACGAAAACTACTTAAGACGTTTCAGCGTTTGTGACGAAGACTATACTTAAGACATTTCGGAACGCGGGAAAAAATATACAAAATAGTATGAGGAACTTTAAACAATTTGTTTTTATTCTTCATCATGCGTCTTTTGAGATTTAGAATGATAATTCATAATTTATACATGTTTTTTCATACCTATTATTTTAAAAGTTTCATCAAGCGTTTAGAAAGACATTTATGTTTATACCGACAGTATTTTTTTTTTCATATAGTATAACCGCAATATACATTATGTAAAAAAGGGAGAAAAGTTGCTCTTGATTTCCGCGGGTGGGCAGTTATCACCTTTTTCTCTCGAGTTACATATGTATATAGTACTTTATTCCCATCTCAACTGTGGCCACTTTTTGTTACATAGAATATTTAAGTGTATTATTTATAATAATAAGGTATTTGGCTAAGTTCATATCTGAGCTGGGCGCGTAAGAACGTTCCATCTCGACGAAGCGCGTGAGTCTAAAGTATCTCAGCTGAGCGCGTAAGTTGTCATAGCAGTGAGATGGAACGTTCTTACGCGCCCAGTTGAGATGGAACCTTTTTACGCGCCAATAAGCAGGCTCTTGTACCGAGATTATGAAAAATGAAATCGCACCGGCGATGCACTTTATCGATTACATGGCTAATGCTTGCGTACGTACATTACATTTACGATTCGTGTCTATATAGAAAATTCTTTGACAATCTCATGCTTTATATTTTACTTTTCAAATAAATGTTTAAGTATTGCCAAAGATAAATTTCATATAAGTAAAATCATTTTTTTTTTCAACAAAACGACGACTTTTGAGCTACTAAAAAATACGATCATAAGCTTACTAAAAAACAATAATTTATTTTGGAACTTTACAAGTATTAGCATCAATTATTCAGTGAAGAAAATAAAAAAAAAGCAAAAGTAATATAACAAAAGGCATCATTTATTTTCTTAATAACAAGAAAAAAGAGGCGGTTTCTAACATCATTATACATTAATTGGAATAATTTAATTATTTTAACTATTATAAATAACAGGCGTAATCACGCATAATAGAGAATGCATGAATGATTGTACAAAAATGACATTTTTTCATATTTACTTGTCACGTGTAAGCATACTCAATTTATAGTGTTAATTGTACATTTTCATTGTGGCTGTTTAGTTGGTGTAATTTGTATTAATTTAAATTATTTTATTTTATGTATTTTATTACATATTAGTTTAGACCTGTATAATTTAACATATTCGTTACTATAAATTTTTATAAATTTTTCATTTATCCAGAAGATGCTTTAATAAAACGTAGATATCTATTATTTCATTTTATAAACATATATTAAATATTGTTTTTGAATTGGACATCATAGTTTACATTATTTCTTTCTTAATTGTACACATACTACAACATAAAATAAATTAGAAACATAAATCAGTCTTATGACTTTACTAGTGACTCTTGATTACATACTATATAATCTATAAAAAAAAGGTACTATAAAATAGCAAAACAAATTGTCCTTAGTCGCAAGTTACATAAAAAATGATATTACATTCTATTAAAATGTAATTTAATCGTTGCAAATATTTTCATTTAAGTATGCAGTAAAGGGTTGAATTGAATAAATCAATCTGACTTATTTTAAAAATAATATACCATCAACATGTGTACATCAATATTAAAACTACTTATAGATAAATAATATATCAGTTGTACTTTTTTTTTAAAATGTGCAGTTTTGTCCAATCACTCATATGTACAATAATATATTAGATCATAGAGATTCGTTATTCGCTAGGTGACTAGTTTTGAGGACTGAATGTATAAGTTTACGTACATAATTAAGTGCGCCGAAATTAGTACAATTTGCAATTTTCCCCTGAGCCTATCTTAATATTTCGAGTAACAATTCTCAACTTCACTTTGTCATCAAATTCATTCAATGGCATCTACATGTATTTCTGCAAATGCATATTTTAAAATTTTCTACATATTTGTCGTTGTTCGGTAATTTCTTTTTTTGGCGAACAGCGGCAGTGTAATGGCCAGAAGATACTTTTTGAGATTCTGTCAAGGCATTTTGAAATTTATAATATTACAATCAAATAAACATTAATCACGTCAATTGATTACCACATCGCATAATATTGTCCACACTACAGACATAAACATTGTGATTATTCATTTGCACATTATACATATGTATATTTAAACAATCTTTCATTTCCGTTTTTAATTATATCAGTCAATCGAAATCGTATTCTAATTAGCAACCAAGCAAACAAAAGCAGTTAAACGCCAATGCCGCAGTTCGACCGCTATCACACGATACGCGAGAAGAATATCAACTTCTTATTGCATACGTGAGTTTTGATTATTGTTAAAAATTGCAGTTCACAGAAAACTTTCTGACTCGCTATGAGTAGCTTACTCTATGCCAAACGTATTCGTCTCCTCGACAGCCAAAAGTAGCTTCTCATATAGGATCTCCGGCGTGGGGTAGGGTGGTAAATCCAGCCGGTTGAAACATGTGTGCGCCCTGCAAAAAGTGATTTCGATTAAACAGCTGTATTATTCTCGCGTTTGCACGTGCCTTAGCACTAATAGAAAAAAAGATCTCGAGGCTACGAACCTAGGCAAACTATTTGGCCGTCCCCACTTCTCGATGCAGAATTTTCGCGGGCCAGTCGAGCCTCTCAGCGCGGAGAAGCCCTCGTAGGGTATGCTCGAGGTGCCAGTGACGAATTGCAGTAGCCTCAGTCGTTGCTCGTTGGTGAAGCGGCTGATGCTGCCCCAGAACCACTCGATGACAGGATGAGCGTCGTGATAGCCGCTACGATACTCGGTGTGAGCGCGCCAGTCGTTCAGATCGATCTCCGCGGCGCCCGCTATCACGAGCTCCAACTCGCGTGCATCAAAGACGGAGACCAGGCGTGGATCGACAACCTCATAAAAGCCACGCACCAGTGACTCGGTTTGCTCGGCGACACCACGCTCCAGACGCCAGCGCAGTATGCGCTCGAGGTACTCTTTCTTGTTTTTCTCCGTCACCGGTATGTTTCTGCCGCCGGGCTTCAGCTCGCGTTCTGCTACTCGGCCTGTGGAACAAGTTTGTTTGTCATTGCTTGGAGATAATTTCAAATTTTGGTATCTGTGAGTATAATCAAACGGGCGATAATTGACATGCTGAACGCGAGCTCATCAATCAGTAGTCGATCACCCGAGATAAAAGAATTTGACTAATTCTTCATATTTCGAATATCAATTATTTTTTAATATTTTATAATCCGTTATACAATTTTACATTTACTAATCCGAAATATCAGAAATACCTCAATCTCAGAGAATAATCATAAATTCACGTAAAGTAAATAGATCATACCCAGTAATTCTTCGGTGACAGAAAACGTGAGCTCAAGAGGTTCAATGCTTATATCCTTTTCCTTGATCCACATCAAACTCTGATGGAATTCCTGGTCGAGGCTCTCCAGATCACTGAGGCTCGCGGGGATGCGCAGCAGCGCCTTGTAGAACGGCCGCGTAAAGAAGGCATCGAGCAGATACTGATGAACGAGTGCGAGGCCAAGAACACGACCGGAAAATCTGAACCAGTCGTGATAATTGTCGACGAAGGCGGACATGGGCGATACCTGGACGGTGTAGGTGTCGTTCGCCGAGTACTCGAAGAGGCCGTAATAAGGATTGAAGAGCTCGCGCGATAGATGGAAAAAGAACTCGCGCGATGGACCGCCGTAGTCGAGGCCCTCCTCCCGGTCAAATATCACGACGAGCTTGCCCTTCTGCAAATCCTTCTTCGACACGGCCATTATGTGCGTGAAGGCGTCCTCGAGGAGATGCTCCCGTCTAATGTGCAGCCTGTGGGGGATAATTTATATAGTCGTAGTTATTTGGAGCTTAACAAGTGAATGCTGGGAACTTACTTCAGTTTGCCAGGACCCTGGCCGTAGCCCTTGCTCTCGAGCTTCCTGTAGAACGTTCGCAATTTCGCCTCGAAGTCACGCCTGTAAGGAGCCGGTGCCCTTGCCGAGGCCCTGGCCAAGCCAGGAGATGCGTGGGGACTATTCAGCGGCGATCGCCCGACGCTTCCAGGTATGTAGGACATTATTTCTTGCTCGAACAGACTGCGGAGAACAACAACAGCAGCGCAATATTAGACGGGAACAAAAGATAGGCACAAAGAAAAGAAGAAAAACTAAACTTATGATAACAATCTGATCAATAGCACTTGAAACCATTCAAGATGCGCATTTACACTTGTTATCAGCATTTCCTCCGCACTCTTTAGTCACCTACGCCGTCAAGGATGTTTACAAACACGCGCATCCATTATCCACTCCACTTACACATACATATCGACTGCCTAAGCCCACCGAGCTCCTTATCTCTCTTTCTCTCAATTCGATCGCGTGTAGTAATCGTTGTTTATCAACTCCTGTACATTATATTAATGGACTTACCTAAGCAGTAGAGCGAGCGGTACGTCGTGTCCGAGGCGCTGCAGCGCCGTCGTGCCCTCGACCCGTATCGCGTTCACCTTCTCACGCAGCGCGACGTTCTGGCCGAGACCGGCGTGCCGCTCCTTCAGGATGTCCATGATGTTGGGTTGGCGCAGAAACGCGACGACCTTGTCGTTGTAGGCGACAGGTATCTCGGGAACGGCCGTCGTCGTGGACTGCTGCGGTCGGGGCGGCGGCACCGGAGCCTCGTCCAGCAGCGTGCGCGGATGAGCCGCTTCTGTAGGTAATCGCGGGTCGATGAACGACGTAGCTTTGCGTGCATGGTTGATGAAGAATCGCTGGAAAACATAGAAATATAAGTATTCTGAGTTATACAATGACAAATCCCTGTAAAAAAAAATTGACTGCTTTTTGGATAAACAGAAATATACATAAAAAAAAAAACAATAAAAAACATAAAAACACATGAAATTGTTCTGAGATGAATGCAATAAAAAATTTTCACGTTATCTCTAGATTGGCTAAAAATTGTTTGATTAAACTTATCTGAATAGGAATTTTAATTTTTCTAAATAAACGAAAGAATTGAAAACATTTTATCACAAATGAGTGTTTGATCTAACTTTTCCAGTCCTATCGAGCTTGGACTCATAACCGGTGGGCAGATCCTTGGTGTGATCGGCGAATAGATTGATCAGCGCCACAAGATCCCGATTGTGCTCGTATCGTGGAAAGACTCGCGGCTCTCGTCTGATCTTGCTGATCATGTGGCTGGTGTTACGATTGTACAGCTCCATGGCCTCGGCGTTCGTGTGCAGCACGCTGAAGAAGTCGGGCCTGGTTAGGAACTGTACAGCCGGCGTCGTCGTTATGTCGAACGGCTCGACAGCTGTGGCGGCCCCCGCTGCGACAACAGTTTGCGAGAAAGAGGGAACTTGCGAGGAAGAGGGAACTTGCGAGGAAGATGGAACTTGCGAAGAGGATGGAACTTGCGAGGAGGAGGGCACTTGCGAGGAGGTGGAGCTCGAACTCGAGGAAACCGTGGTGGGCTCGCGGTCGATGTTGTCGGGCCGCGAGATCGTGCGACGCACGCTCTGGTAGCGGCGGTCCAGTTGCTGCAGCCGCATGTCACAGCCCGAGTTGCGGTTCGACGAGCCTGTAGAGAATGACGAGATGGATTATTGAAGGGACATTGAATTGATATGGTTGGTAATCGCATATTTTCTATTATAGTAAATTGTTTTAATTCATTTTCAGATTTCCATAAGAAGTAATAGAGCCAGATTTAGCGCATGTTTGTGATTGACAACCGGCATTAAGTTTGTACTTGCCGATGCTGCGTATAAACCCAGCATTCAACTGCAATTATTCTATATGATGCGCGATATCCGGCTGCGAAGTGACTCATAAAGATCTCACCACTTACGTTAATGTACAGAGAGGAAGTTGAAATCACACTCACCTGGACGTTGCCACGTGGTCGTGCGATTTATGTGATCGATGTAGAACACGCGACCGTGGCTGTCAATTCGTGCTTCCCATGCTAATGAAAAGAAAAATATTACTTGTAATAAAGTATATAAAACATCATAAGCTTTTCGTTAAAAAATAGGAATAATTTGACTTTAAATTGACAAATTCGTAAGCAATAATAATAATATATACTTACACGACGGCAGGGGTTCCTCGTTGGTAGCGAGGGCGGAGTTGGCGCTCGGACACATAGGCAGCGGTCGCAAGGGTTTCGGCCGGTGCGTCGGGGTGGGCGGACATTCGGACTGGCTGCTCGTACCCGCGGCAGCGGCGACAACGGAGGCTGCAGCTGCTGCGCCCTCCGGCCTTGACAGTGGACGGTGCGGCCGGGGTGAGCTCAATAACGCGATGCTTTTTGTCACCGCCGTTCTCGTCTGCGAAATTGATATATAATGAGAGAATAAAGAATATACATGTATATGTATGATACGAATGGTGGCTGATTTCATCCATCCTGCTTAATTCACGATATTTGTAATGAGTGTGCTCGTGTTTGCTGGATTTATTATGAATTTTAATGAATAGAAAAAATGCTTCTAATGGATATTAATTGAGAGGCCAAAATAGTTGATTATAATTTGTGAAGTATAAAATTTGCGAATTCTTACGTGTTAGTGCATGTTAATAAAAGTTTTTTTAATGAACATTAAATGTTGAATCACGGAAGAACATAAACGACGATTCGTGATGTTAAATTAGTTGACTCAATTTTTCACTGAAAAAATGAAGTACTCTTATATGAAAAACTCGGTATACTAGCTTGTTATATCCGAATTGACTATTGAAATTATTTAATTCTAGCTTTTAAAATCTTAGTTAAATTATTTTTTATTCAATGTACTCAACATGTTATGTATTATTGTTTATAAAATTCAATTCTAAATAAATTAAAGATATTTTTACCTTTAAATTGGTTGCCTCATCAACATCAACTATTTCAAAACCAAAACAATCTTCTGGACGTAGAGGAGCTAAAGGTTTCTGAGCATGTCTCCTAGGTAGCTTTAGCGGTACTGATGATAATGCATTTGTCCTGTGCACTGGCTTGTGGACAGCTCTTGGTGGCAACGGAGGTGGATTTGGATATAGAGTATCATAAACAGAATCTGATGACGATACACCACCTGCCGTGCTGCGCCATAATTGATAATACTCTGCTCCTTCACAAGGTATGTGACCATTTGTGTCAGTTGTTTTCTATAAAATGGTAAATACAGTTTTTTTTTTCTAGTATAATGTCAAATATCAAATAAGTGATAGATTGGATTTTTACCTTCTTATTTCTACGTAGATCAAAACCTTGTTGAGATTCAGGATCGGAAGTACTACTTTCAGCACCCATGAACATTGCAGAATCAATGTCCATGGATGACATTGCAGTGAGCACATCCTGATCTTCGAGTTCAGCTCTCTGTGCTTCAGCTGCTTCATAAAGATTAACCAAACTTGGCAATTTAAAGGGTTTATTTCGATTAACCAAAACAACATCATTATCACAAGTTGAAGATCCTTCACCAGAGGAAGAATCTATCACAGGAATTTGCAATGGTAAAGAAGCTGCTCCATCGATAGAATCACAATTCTCCTCACTTCTTGTTTCATTATCATTTGACCTGTTAGAACTGTACAATAAACTACCTCTAGAAGTAGATTGGGAATTATCAGAATTATTTATAGTACTTTCCAGACACCTATTAAAATTCTTTTTCGAAGGCTCATTCTTGGGTTGTGGAACATCATCAGGTTGAGTATCTTGTAAAGACGTTTGAGTAGTATTATCAGTAGTGCCCGTGGAATTAACTACAGTACTTGATACATCAACTTCATTAGAGCTATTGCTCTGAGTTTCAGCTTCACATCTCACTGGCTCTGTGACATTATTTTCAGCATCGTTTTCCATAATTCTAATCACATTGGCCCCACCCTCACAGTTGCTATGTCCATTTTCAGTTATAACAGCTTCTCGATTCATAGACAGTAGAGCATTGTCTAGGTTTCTTGTATCAGCAGCATTATGGTAAGCATAATTATCATTTCTGGTGATAGTATCTTCGTTTTCAACATCTTCTGAACAATTGTTGCCTTCCTCCTGGCTGGTGTTGTCCAATGAGGTGAACTCAGTCTCTGCTTGAGATTCACCAGCACTTTCGTCGTCCTGCTTAGACACCATGTCTTCGGTGCCTACTTCTGATGGCATCTCCTTTGATGGTACATAACAATTGAATCTTTACATTCCTCCTTTTGAGGTCTTTTGGCTAGAAAATAAAAAGGCATCTATAAAAAATACATTCCTATTAAAATACAAAATAAACAGTAGACTAATCAAAATACAAACAGAAAAGATATTTCTATAAATCGACTATCACAGAATAAAAAAGTCACTATAATGCGAAATAAAAAAAATCTTTATGCTCCATTACAACAGAGAATAATGTAATTCCTAACAGTGTTTATATAAGCAGACAACACAACCACCAAAACCCACCACCACGTCCCATGGCAAATGACCTGCAATCGCCAGACTCGAAAAGCGACAACAGAACCACGCTCTACCTCCAACTCCTATCAACATCAACAACACACTCGCGAGCTCTCACTACCGCCAGCGTGCAGCGCATTGCATCTTTCTTGTCTCATCGTTGTCGACGCGCGTCCCTTACACACACAGCCGCCCGCAGAAAAAAAATCATCATCGACCCTCGGCGACGAGGCGCAATCGATACTCGCAAAACGTCTTCAGTCGCGCCATCAAGTCATGAATGAAGAGAAAGATCCGGCGACAGCTCGTCCGCTCGTCGTCCTATTATAGTATTCTACTTGTATATGTATGTATACTTTTAGTGCCTATATCCTAACTTGCACGTCACATCGAGCCGCGAGCGCGCGCGGGGGGGCTGCTGCTGGGCTGCGTGCGCGCGGCGCACAGGCACAGCACAACATACTAAAATGCTTATAGGTATATATATGTATATATAAACTCGCAAAATCTCTCCTCCCCAGTCCCCGTAAGCACGCACGTGTACAATATAGGTATAGGTAGGTATACTTATAATACTGTATACTGTACCTATAGCTACATCCGTCCCGGGACCGGCGGGCCCCCCTGCGGATTCGTGTAGTGGGAGTCGGGAGGTAAATGACGGGCGCGAGGATAATAGGGACATTACTGTCACATTATAGGGACTATCACCATACACCTGCAGTGGCTACAGGAGCTTAAAGTAGGTATAGTGAATTAAATGTTATAAATGTGTGTAATTGTGTATACGCATATACTGTAGGTATACATATATACAAGCGTCCATCATGCGTAATGGCGCGTATCCATATTCTTCTTTTGCTGAGGGGTATAACATCTACTTATAGACGATTATTATATCTAATCTTCTTTGGTGTATAAGGTCTGTATGTACAACTAGCGTAATTATGGTGACAGGCTTGAAAAATTTTTAATGGCAAAGATGATGAATAATTAATAAAGGGCCTAGCTTATATAAATTTAGAATGCCAAACAAATGTAACGCATATAATTAGAAATTCTTAATATTGCTTTCGAGCATTCTTATACTCTTACGGGCAAACAACATTGTTTTAAATGTTTATTTTATGAAAATTTGCAATTAAGGAAATTTTCCCTGAAAGTGTAGCTGAAAACAATATGTGAGGGGCGATGGGCAAAAGGAGTGTAAAGTGCCATATCCATCGATTTCTAAAAACTGTAGTAATAAATCTTGTAGATATTAAATGGCTAAGGGATTGTATTCAATTTTTCATGCACGTTTTTATTAGCATAGTAATATTTTTAAACAATGAAGAGGGGGGGGGGGGGTCGTATCTTACATCCATCTTATATTACTATAAGACTGTTTTATCGGCTGACCACGAACGTGACACTATCCTCGACACCGGAGGTAGTATCTTTTATACATTTTATACATCAATTTACGTCTTGAACAAACTCTGCAGTCCTTCTGTATATAATTTTTGTTTATTCCCGAAACCGAATTTCATTCATTTTCAGGTATTTAATATATAACCCTTGTGTAAATACCGTTTGGAATGGTCCGGTACCAAAATCCGGAAGATAAGAAAAGTACGGGAAAATTCTTCAAATTGGGAACCAGACCTTTCCGAACACTTCAGAACATTTCAACCACAGGGAATTTATATTAGTCAATACCTAGCAGAGATCGGCATTATTCGTTCGCAAATTTTTTCCGAATACTTCAGTAAATATTTGATGCAATGAAATAGTTTTAATTAATAAACACGTTTCTTATAAAAACTGGGCCTTTAGAGGTGTTCTGAAAAAATATTCGAAAAAAGTTATTCGTCGAATATTTTTTTTTCAAATAATTGATTATTCGAGAAATTATTCGTCGAAATTTTTTCGTATAATCGATTATTCAAGATAAGAAAACAGATATCGAATATAGAATAATGAATATTCTGCCGACGGGGACTCAAACCCCCATGGTGCATGCCCCTAAGCAACGTTTGTTTCCGAAAATCCGAAGGCAAGCGCCTTCGGATTTGTTCTGATCCAAACGCCGCTCTTGCGCATGCTGTCTGTGCTGAGAAACTGAGAGGTCGGATTTGAAAAGAGGAGAAGCATCTACATACGGCTCTATACTCTATGATCGTCTATTGAATCGTCATATGTAATCACACATATGAACACGATCATAGGGTATAGAGTTGTACATAGATTGCTTCTCCCCTCTTCAAATCGGACCTCATAGCACATGGTTGATGGTGAAAAAGCGAACCTGAGTTCGAACTCTAGAAAATATTGCAGCGCCCCCACGGCTTCATCAGTATTTATAATTGTTTGTTTTTAGGGACAATGTACATAAGCGCTGCGCCTGCGCAGTCCCATTCCTATATTCTATTGCTATAGAAGTAAAACGAATAGGTACGACACGACCGGAACGCTGGAACCTGGAACGCACAGCGCGGCGAAGGCGCAGCTCAGGCTCAGCGCAGCGCAGCGCGGCGCTTATGTACTTCATGCATACGTCACGCAGCCTTATGTACATTGTCCCTTAGAAGCACAGCCCTTTGCAGCATACCTAGAGCTTGTAGGTCTCAACTTATGAAGCATCCTTTCAAGAATCTCTTAACTTAAGGTAGTTCCTCAATATTCGTGAAAGTAAGAGTAAGACACAAAAAAATTCTATTACAATCTTTAATAAACAAAGAATTTTTTACAATTTTTTTATGTAGGTTGCCTACCAAATTTTCGAAAAAAAAATTATTGAAAATGGTTACTTTTACATTGAGAGTAAATGAGCCCATATAACCTATAACAGGAAGTAATAGTATTACTTCATCAAAAAGTGGGACTTCAAAAAGAAAAACATAGCTTAAGAAAGCTGAAATTCGGCTCATTCTTTTAAGTTTATTAAATCTTTATTTTTCAATAGATTTATCTAAAAATTGATCCAGAATTGGATAATAAGTTAGCCTCTGTGCGCCCACTCTCAGAATTCAAGAAAAAGCTTATAACAATTAATATTTAATTAAAAACATTGTGGTCGGTACGGTAGAGAACTCTGTCGGTATAAGGCATCCTCTTAACTATTGCTCTTATCTTATTCACAAACCTCACCCTTCGAATTTTATTCCATAGAGAATCAATGTGGTTGTAATAAATGCATATGAATATGATTTACGGAAAAAGCCTTTGGCATAAAAACCCAGATATACCCCTACAGCTCGTGTAAATTGGAGTAAAGTGCATGTTAAATCTTATGGGCCAAATTTAGTTCCGTGGCGGCCACGGGCATTTGGAGTAAATCTTAGAACCCATGTAAATTTGACGGCAGCGCCAGGACTCCCCTCCCTCCGTAGTCCCTACGCTCGGGGCGTTTACTCCATGTCACGTGACATGAAAGAGAGAGAGAGGAGGCGTTCGACCAATAGCGACACTTCCGGGGAGGCCCTCTAATGTCCCGTGGGTCCACGCTGAATTTGAGAAGTGATCCAGCCGACCAGAACAGCCAGTTGCACTAGTGCATGCGACCTGATTATTTCTCTGCGTCAGTCGCCATCACGAGTAAATTCGAGTCAATTGAATTCTACAGGGTCACGGTCAAAAGTCTGTTTCTCAATAAGTTCACAAAGTACTTAATTAATTTAATAAACCTCAAGTTAAAGTTTATTCTCTCGAATTCGAGTTTTATTTCAAACTTCTCGCATCTCTGCGCTTCAACGCTTAATTAAACGACGACTACACGGCCATTAAGTATTAGATAGATTAATTAAACGACGAAATTCCACTTTCTTGTTGGTCAACTCGGCGATCATTGTAGTAGAGGCTTTCTACACAGAGATTCCGACTCGTGGATTTCTAATGTAGACACAGCGTTCACATTGATCGTGCCAATTGCCATCAATCATCCATTTTCCCGGTGGCCGGTGCCTTCGCCAGCTCTGTTCTCGCCTTCTTGGTAGTTTAAGGTTTACGTTCGTTCAGCGTTGTTGACAGAGTTTTGTGAAACTCAATTTGTTTCGAACGATTGTTTTCGGTAAGTGCCGTTTTATTGCAGGTTTAACATTATCAGAAGTTTCTATAATTTTAGATTTTAACCATGTTTTTAAAGTACAACTTAATTCGCTACATGTAAAGTTGCTTTCTAAAATGTTGCTGTTATAACCTAAAAATATCATAACTCTGTTTACACGTCCTGAGTTGTTAATAACCGTGAATTTTATAATCTTTATTTTTGACGTTGAACAAATAATTATTTTTTATAGTTTTTTACAGGCTTGAACAAAAATGCCGAAGTATTATTGTGATTATTGTGACACGTACCTAACTCACGATTCTCCGAGCGTGAGGAAAACTCACTGTCAAGGGCGTAAACACAAGGATAATGTTAAATATTTCTATCAGAAATGGATGGAGGAACAAGCTCAGCATTTGATTGATGCTACAACTGCTGCATTCAAAGCTGGAAAAATTGCATCAAATCCATTTGCTCCCAACAAAGGTGCTGCTATACCTCCACCACCAAGTCTAGGACCACGACCTGGTGTTCCACCACCAAACCAGGGACCTCCAGGTAAATATTTTGAAATTTATAATTCACTTATCATAACTTTGAAACAATCATAAATAAATTAGAGGCAATAAAGCTACATAAAACTGTATAGTTTAAAAGAAATTTTTCTAACTAAAAGTTTTAATTTCTAAAATATTT
>JAPYZO010002248.1:0-26952 GCA_030522905.1 Torymus flavipes
CAAAACTATTTGTAATTTTCACTGGACATTTTTTTCAGTCTACGTTACACCGTCTAAACTTCCCAATACCGGATACCCAGACAACAACAATAACTCACCTATCGATAACAAACGGCTCAAGCCTCTGTTCACAATCCTCGCAGTGCTTCGCTTGATCCGTTGCCGGATGCTTGCTCGCTGCAGGCAACGTCGCAGAGACGAGAACCCCCGATGTTGTTATGGCGCTGTTATGGTTTCCGTTTGCTTTTGTCTGGCTGCTGTGGTTGCTGGCGTTGTTCGTGGAGAGGTTGCCATTGCCGGCACGCCAGCGTCGAATCGCGCCGCCGCGGCCGGAACTCGCCTGGCTGCTCTCCGAGCCCACGCCGCTGTCTGTGCGCTCGATGTCCACTGTGCGCGTCTGGGTTGAAGTAAGTATTAGTGGAGTAAAGTAAGGAAAAGTGTGCATCTTCCAAGTACAAATTGAACCTTTTGGATTGCTTTAGGTATAACAAATTTTATGTTTCAAGATTAGAAATTCGGCATTGGAGAACTTAAATATTTGTTATTTTTCAAATATTGTAAATATTGTAAAAGAAAGATTAAAATCTACAGACGGCCTCTCTTCACCACAGTGACATTGACTTTACGAGAAAAGAAACTCGTGCGATGCGAAAAATGAGATTTGAAGTAAAAGACATAGCGCAAGGAGAGAAACAATGCGCCAGAGTTACATAAACGACGTGCCAAAATAAGTTTTCCTTTTACCCGTGCACCTGACAAATGCGTCATTTTCTCGAAGCATTAAAAAGTAAAAAATTCACTTGGTGCGAGAACAATTTACGTTATCTCTGAGCAGTAGCAGTCCCAGATGCGTATCACGCGCAAACAAAAGTATTTAGTAGTTTGTAATCTTTTAGACTTTCCCTTGCGGATTAGGATCGACTTTTTGTTGGCACGCTGCTGTAGCACTGTTACGTAACCGACTTTTAGATAACAGGTACTAAGCGCTCTTTTCTCATAGCACCGATTATCTGATTGTAATAGGAACCATATATATATAACTTCTTTTTACAACCAGAATAAGCAGTGCCATATTCCCATATATATATGGGAATATGGCACTGCTTATTCTGGCTGTAAAAATAAGGAGTTGGATAATTCTTCCTGCAACCATCATAACAATAAAGCAGTACTGCGAGCATATATATTGGTCAATATTGCTAAATGCATTTGAAAGTTCTCTCTTTGCACCAGCGTTCGTCTAATTACAGGGGCTCGCTCTACCCATCGAGCAGCGAAATATTGGTCAAGAGATGAGATCGCTCCTACCTTGAGCGCTTCCGGTGAGTTGGTTAGAATAATATTGCACTCCTCGCTGCTATCCGACACATTAGATATTTGCGAGCTCTTGGAACTTAAATCTCCGAGGCTCATCTCCTTCTGCTCGTAGAGAGCCTCGAGGTCACGTTCCGGATCCTCCTCTTCCTCCTCTTCTTCTTCCTCCTCCTCCTGCTCGCCCTCCTCCTCGTCCTGATCCAGAGTGACATTACCAGCGCGCGTGCGCTCCTTGGAGTCCATTATGAAGTTCAACAACTCGAACTTGCTCGAGAGGTTGTCCTTGTCGGACACTGTCGTCTTCTTAAACGACGCATCCGAACTCTTGGAGAGGTACGAGCACTTAAGGTACGGTGTCGAAGTCGTGGTCAGAGGTTTGTAGTAGCTATCGAGAGGAACCATGCTGCTGTTCAAATCTGCAACAGTTATATTCAAGGTTTGAAAGTTCGTTTTAATGCAAAAAAAAAACTGGTAATGTTAAAAATGAAAGCTTTACCTCTGTACTCGTCCCCAAAAAATATACTCCTCCCTTTGAGGAACTCTTCGGATGGTGGTGGACTCAACGGCAGAGGTGGCGGCTCATCGGGTATCTCCTCGTAAATTGGCTCCTTGATTACCTCGTACGTGTTCTCTTCGATGAACATACTCGTGGCGATGAGGTCGCCGTCAGACGAGGGCCTGAAATACCCGGGCTCCTGCTCAACACCACTACCTGATTCCGAGCTCTTCAGCAAGCTCTGCTTGAGGATCTTAAGAATCGCCTCGCCACTGCTCTCATCCAATATCTCCCCATTCTCACGGGCTTTTCGTAACGAGTCTTCGAGGAGCATGGAGATTAGCTCTTCCTTCGTGGCTTTAAGAGGCTCTATACTAGACTTGCACCTGGGTGAGCTATCTAATGACTCGTCGATCTCCTTGGACTTCTGCTTGATCTCGATAGGCTTGCTCGCCTCCTTGACAATCACGTCCTGAACCATGTCACCGCCAATCAAGATGTTCGACTTGTAATTGTCCAGGATGACCAATGTTCGCTTCTGTTCACCGGGAGTCTGGAGCGTTGGTTCGGGTGTACTCCCACTCATGCCGTTGTTCACCGTTATCACCGTCGGGTTGCAGATGCTGTCCTTGCCTCCAACACTGATGGTTACTTTGTTGTCCGAGACGGTGTCAGCACCAGGCGGCAGCTGCTGTTGGCTGCTGTTGATCATGATCGAGGTGCCACAAGATCCGGTTAATGGCGGACTCGACTCGACCTGTATGATATAAAAGCACTAATGTAATTAATGGCTATAATGAATTAGTAATTCTATAAAAGTATAATAGTAATTTAAAGAAAGTAGAATATTACTATACATATTATTTTTTTTATTTTGTTTTTTACGAATTCATCAAAAAAGATAAAACTTTATATAGGAAGAACTACCCATCCACACACGCACACACGCAACACTCCAACTAACCTGTAGCCTATGAACCATGAGCGAGGCGGGTGCCGACCTCGGGCTCACAGTGATCTTGCAGACGTTGGCCGCACTATGCCGGTTCTGCTGGGCTGTTGTCCGCTTCTCGGCTGGCGGCGGTGACCAACTAGTCGGCCGTATCCGCCTAAAGTGCTCTTCATCGGTTGTCCGTGCCGGCTCCTTTCCTGCATGTTCTTCCACTTTTAGCGATTCCTCTTCTTCTTCGTTGGGCCCGTGGTGCTCGGCTTCCTCCTCGATTCGCGCGTTCATGAGGCTTGATTCATTCACCTTCGATTCACGCTTTGGAAAAAGAAAATTTTGTTAATATTAATATTTATTTTATCCTACCATTTCATTTGTGCTACTTTATCAAAACAATCTAAACCGAGTAAAATGAAAATTCTAGAACGAAAAAAAAATCACCTCATCCATTATTATAATAATTTGTTTGGTCAGTAAGTTTTGTTCTAAATAGTCCAAGCGAGTGAAGATATAAATAAAATTTCAACTACTATACGGAACAAGTTCTCACCTTCATCGCCACCCTCCTTCTTGCCTCCTCATAGGTGATCTTTCTCCTAGTCTTTTCTGGTCTACTGGATCTTGACGAGGCATCGTCCTTCGGCCGCCGGCACAGACTCAACCTCATCGTGTCGACGAAGCTGACATCAGCCGCTGATATCTGCGGACGCTGGGCGGATCGCTCGCTTTGGCTGCGCGTCAGGCATGTGACTCCTGGTTTTGGGATCGACGTAACTAATGCAACAGTGAATAAAAATTATCTTTTCAAAATAGTGAAGCAATTGAATAAATTAAGAGAGTTTCGTTAACAAAATTAAATAACCGCATTTAATAGCTTCAGGGTTATACAACGAACTCATCAAGACGGAATAAAAAGAAGAGATCAAACTTTTTATCCCTTACTTACACATACCTATAGACGCTCTAGAAAAAAAAAAATCTAAATCTCGACCGCTCCAATCGTACCATCGGATCTCGGGCAGCGATCAGCAACTTTCTGCTATTACACCGCCGATCTCGAATTCAAATGCAATTACAGTCTGATACAGGTGATGTGTTCTCAAAGCCTATAATCCCGGCATTTTTTTTTCGTGCTCGTATATATCCCACGCGGAAAATGTATAGTGGAGAGCTATAAATAAAGCCGGCGAGCGTTGTGCGAGACGTTCGAAATTTTGAAGGTAAATGCCTCGCAAACCGATCAACTCTTATATCACTAAATGTAGAACAAACACTTTATATTATTAAGAAAGTTATCTTTAGTATAGTTTCAGATTCTTTCCAAGTATTTCAGACATGTTCTGTACAAACTGCTGTAAACGGTGAAAAATGATGTAGCTATGGAGATAATTTTGGAAACCAATCATTTGAATTAAACGTTTTTCTGATTTTTGAAAAATCGGCTTTTTGTGTTGCAGATAACGAGACGATTTAACAAAAACCACGCAACACCAGTATCTCGCGTATATGTAATTTTATCTCACTGTACACTATATTGCCGCGGAGTGAAAGGGAAATAACCTATGCATCGCCGCTGCCGCCACCAAGACGATCGCGAGGATCGATAAATAATTCAGGAAGCGCGGGAAGGTGTACGGCTCTACGCAACCGTTGCTCCGAATGCACGTGCTCACGTTTTTTCAATTACACTTTTACGCGGCGTGTAAAAAGTTTTCTAAACTAAGGTGCGTCTGTTTGGTTTGGTAATCAATTGTTAAAAAAAAAGCGTGCAGCTCAGATTTATTTTGGCCTACTTTCGATGGATAATAATGGAATGCAGCGATCGCTATATAACAATAATGAATTTATAAAATTTGAATTTATATTTACTGTTATATTTTTATTATTTTTTTTTTTATTATTTTTTAGTAACGATGTTTCACAACCATATTCCGTAAGTAATGTAAAACACGTGTACATTCTTAGGTAATTGATATATATCGTTTGTAACGGATATTTGAATAATGAAAGAAATCCCCTGATGAGAAAAACCATTTAACATCGTTACAATTGACAATTGTAAAACTTAGAAAGACGTAGACTCATTATATTTTTCGAAATCTACAAAAAAATGTAAGAGTTTATAATTAATGTTTCATTGCTGAAGATTTGCAAACCTTGTGAGTTATTGAGCCAGAATGTTACTAACATTTGGCAATCCTTCGATTCAATTTTGAAAAATATCTTTTCATACTATGCAGAATCATAATACTCGATTTCATCAAAAACGCACCGATTCTCTTCGATGATAGAACAATTAGGTATGCGACACCGCAAATAAACATGTTCTTAATTCGTTCATTTATTAGCCTCTGTGGCTCAATAGAAAGCAGTACTCCGTCAATTGCATGTAATAAGTTATATACACGTGGGCTCGCCGCGGTATAAAAGAAAAAATCACGATTTCGATAACGTAAAAAATGCCGCCAGCCACGCGCGCACGCGCAAACAACTATATTTGTTTTATTACTTCATTACGTCGAGCGCGAGTTGAGGATTTTCAAGTGAAAGCCGCTGCGGTGGTACAAATTTAAGAATAGACGTCGAAATACACGCACATATATATGGCTGTCTACTCGCTTTATTTATTAATTAATTCTACTTTCACTGTGCATTCGCAAAGACCTCCTGCGATACACATGTATGTACACATCTCTTCCGAAAAACGTCTAGCGCGAGCCACTTTAAACGTCGATCAGAATAATTAATATCCCCGGTTAATCGATAAATGCGAGTCCGATTCGGTAGATCGCACTAACGAGCTATAATTTGAATTGTGTGACTGTAAAAGAAGGCGATTCTCGTTTCACTTGTGGTCGAGTGGACGTTCATAAATATGTATTTACGTATCTGTCTGCTGCGTGTTTCATAAAATTTAATTTCCTTCAGAGTATGCGTAGAGTACGTCGATACGCATTGTTTTCGGTGCGTAAAGTTGAATTTAACGCATAGTGTGCGTAAAGCTTCGCTATACATAAAATTCCACTTTACACACTGAAACGATACGACAACTTGCTTTCCTCATACTATAAAAAAATATGTATAGTTCACCACTAGGGAAAAATCTTTACGACCTCGTGATCGCGCAACACGCTTTACTTTAAACCCTTTGACTAAAAGTGCTATATACCCTTATTGAACGCAGCTGTGTATATAATAGTTGGCTTGAAGATTTATTATTGGTCGGAGGTCGTATAATAGATACAAGATCATTTTTTGATGACTGTAATGAATTATCAGAAGGACGTAAACTATCTTTTCAGGGCTGCCGCAGCTTTTAACTTATAATAGCATTACCTATAGAGTCGCTATACTAATAATAACGCTTTTATCTTTCTCTATCAATTTTATAATTATTTATTTTTCTATTTAAATCATTTTTTGCGCATCCTGTGTATATGATGTATTTAGCACGTGTATATAGAGCTAAGGAAAAGCTACATTGAGAAAAGAAGGAAGAAATACAAAAAAAATCAATACATGATTATTAAGAAATGAAATTGTACATGATTAAGAGCTGAATAAATTGCACATTAGCTACTGAAACTAGCAAATTCTCAAAACTAATCAATACACGCTGTTTTCTTCAACTCCAATATCTGTTTACTAAAAGTATATTATACACATATTAGCGATCTGAATATGTCTTCAACAAACGGAAGACAAAGAACATCGACTCGGAACTCGCGATTCGAAACGGTGCTAATTGGAAAATCCGAAAACACCTCGTCCACTTCTCGGACTATACGCGTCAGTGCGCACACAGGCACCGTTGCTTTTCATCGGCGACGATGCGCCGCGACACTTTTTCCCTTCCCCCTCCGTCTCAAATCGCCGGCTGCGAGATCGGTTCCCATGAAGCGCGCACCGTGAAATTATCCTTGCGCGGAAATAACGTGGAATTTAGTTCCTCAACGCTGTAAGTGCTCGTTTCGTAGCGAGTAGACTGCAGGCAGAGAGAGAGAGAGGGGAGATAGAGAGGGGGGAGGGAGAGAGAGATAGAGAGACGTGTGCGCGTGTGTGTTTGTGTGTGTGTGTGTCGCGAGTTGCAGGTTGTTTTGTTCCATTTTTGCAATAAAAGGGCGATTTTCTTTAACTGTTGAAAATTGTGATTGTTGGGTTTTGTCGATGAAGGGGCATGCTAAATTGATTAATTTTTTCGACGATTAACACTGTGAAATGTAGATTCAAGAATATTTGGTTATTTAGATGTTAATTTTTTAGGAATAAAGATTTAGACATAACTCTTTTCTACTGCAGTTGGAGAGTTGACACATCGAATGCGGGGTATAACTCAATACAAGCGTAATTATATTATATAAAACTAAAAATCCGATTGAATTTGTAGTAGCGCTCATAAAACGAAAGACAAATCGTTATTTTGTAAAAGTTGACATTGATATTTTCACTCCGAGAAATTCGCTGAGAGAAAAATATCTTGCAACGCGAGATGTCAATTTATTTATACTAAATATATATACGCACATACATTACATGTGCGCGTTTGAAAACCTTTCACATATGTGAAACTCGAGAAAACTTGGTTAAGAAAACGTTGTTCTTGATCGACAGTTGATGAAGCTTTGATACGTCACGATTTGCAATATACTTTTTAAACATTAGCTTCACGATAATTCATTCGGTACTCAAAATAATTGATAGACCCATAATAATTTAAAACTACTGCACTTTAACTGTACACGGCATTGCCGCGAAACAATGGACCGCTTACCACGGTTCACCGAACTTCAAACATCCTATTGTAATACACTGTACGACATCTCACAATCATCGATTTTCATTTACCGCGTCGTAGAATTTCAAAAGATGCTCAATCAGTATTCACGTTTTAACCACTTAATGACCCTCAAACAAGTTCAGACGAATCCGCGTCCACTGCCGATGCCGACAGGCAGGAGGACACTCCAGACCCAGCCCTATGGTAGACACTTTCTGGGTCATTGCTACGATCTTTCTTTTTCTTTTTTTCTACGTATATATAAGTACGGTGATGCAAGATCGAGAGAGGATGATCGTGACGAGGGAATCGGCAATGTGCGTGATTAGAAGTTTAATCGACGAGTCGACAGGCGGTAATCACGAGGCTGGTATTATGGTCTTATCGATTTCCCTGCAGGATGCTTGTTTTTTTTTGCGTGTCTGTGGGTTAGTGTTAAAAGGCATATTTTCTTAAATCATTCTTTGCCGGATAGCAGAAGAGTTTTATTTCAATGATGATTTTGTTTTAGTCACGGGTCCATTTACGGATTAACAAATTGTCAATTTTTGTGTACTGTAACAGATAATTCCTGGTGTTTTGCAAACATTAAAAACAATAAATATTTTTGCTGAAATTTTCACATAACTCGACACCAGAAACGAAATAGATAGTAAATCATCTATTGCATATGACTTTTAAAAGCAGTGAAAATCTTTTCAATTTATACATTTTTTCAAATGTCTCTTTCTAGAAAAAAAAAATATTTTTATTTCAGAGCAAGTCATTGAATGAAATTAATTAAATATATAAAGCAGTCATTGAGTGAAATGAATTAAATATATAAAGCAGTTATTTATAACTCAATCAAACCAGGCTATTTTAGACAACGCAGAGATTTATCTAAGGCGCTGTTCCACTTTGCGAGAAGTATATAGTCAACTCGGTTCTTTCTCATTACGAGGGAAATAGAAGGTGTCGTTGATTATGATTTTAAAAACGAGAACAACGTCAAGTTTCCTTTCGGTAACTATAATACAATCAACACTGCAAACAGTGACAGTCGTCGTAATTAGTGCTAGTGATTATAGCGCGGGAGAACAATTGGATTATATTTCTCGGCCAAAGTCGAGCTGAAAATTTCGCACAATGGACACTTTTATCTTCGTGACATTTGAACAAAATCTGCCGTTCTCAGGATTTCGCGCGCGTAGAGTTTAACTTACGACACTGTGAAAGTTGTTACTTTCGATTGCCTTTAAAATTTAAATTCGAGATTACAAGGTCATAAAAGTATGGCGGGACTTTAAGACGATGAAAAAGTTAGTTCTCCTGCACGTTCTCTCATACTTTTCATTGTTTTGCAGGTTTAATCGAAACAATGATACATTATTCATTTGTTTTGAAAGGATATAAAAATAGCGGATGGCTCTCAGCTTTATTTTTTAACAATAATTTTTAAATTGCTAGTCTGATATTCAAATAAAGGTGACTTCCAACTGCGGAAATGCGATGCGACTCATTTTAATAAGTCATGTTCATGATCATAAAACGATGAATGTTTTCGTCATTAATCAAGTCATTTAGATTTAGAAATATAGAAAAACAGGTGAGTGAGTTTTTATTTAGATAAATATGAATTTCGTATTATAAATAACAAAATTAGATTCCCTACTGGATATTTCATGTAATATAGAATGTCAAGAAACTAGAAAATATGAAAATATGTACAGACTTGGACAGAAAAGAAGAATAACCGTTTGCTATATTGTTTAACAATATTGTTTACTGCATAGGTGTTATGAAATATTTGTTCTCATCTTTGATTATGCTTCACTCACTGTTGCACCATTAAGTTTATTTCTAATGATTTTAAAAGAAAAAACTTGTAGCTTTTATAACCTAACATCACCTAAAAGCCTAAAAACGAACTTATTCGTAAACATTTGCAATTTTAATCCGAAACAAATATTGAGATGTAGGTACTGTTTCTCTGAAAAAATGATAAAAAAAGAAAATCCACACAAAAAGCCATAAAACCATAAGAAATTGTCTCCATTACAAAATCACCCTCGACCATCTGAAAATCCAACAGCTGATATACATACACACACTCTCTCTCTCTCTCTCTCTCTCTCTCTCTCTCTCTCTCTCTCTCTCTCGGTGTCTCTCTCGTCATCTCGTTGCAATCTCAGTCGACTACACACGGCGTAAAAAGGAGCCCATGCCTCTCCGGTTTCCTCGGATGGTAAATCGGTCAATGCTTCTCTCGCTCGCTCACCTGCGGTTTCCCTTCCGCTGGCTCACGCGTGTTTCGGATTTTGCCGGTGCGATAGCAAGCCTCGCATCCTTGTTTCTCTCATCCATGCTGCGTATAGGCGGTTCTTTTCGATCTCGAAATCCGCGAACCTTATCTAGGTACAAGTATCTCGCGCGTGCTTGTGTGTTTCTACTTTCTACGGATGATGCGCACTGGAAGTATATGCCGTGACAAGTGTGTGAATAGCTTGTTAGTGGTGCTATTTTTTTTTCTTTAGCCAAGCCAAGTTTATATGCGAATTGGAAGTAGGAGATCTTTACAGCGTGTTTTTGATTGAATCAAGACAGACATATCGTTTTTACGATATGGAAGGATACAACAAGATTTTGAGATAAATATAATTATTCATCAAACTTTGCGTTGGTAAATGGTTATTAAGTTTGTTCTATCTCGTGCTACCACTAATTATAACTTTACTTATAATAATTATAACATACTGTAATTCACTTATTGGTATTATTTTGCAGAATATGTTTTATTTACCAAAGTAGTATCTCATTAAATTGTAATAAGAAAATTTAGAGATAACTACATAATTTTTATAACAAATCAAACGCCGTCTCGAGAAATAAAAATTTTTGTCTTTATATTTTTATATAAATCGAATCTTATCTCATACTTCGTTTCACATAGCACAAAGTAGCGAAAAATCGGGTTTCGAAAGCGAAAAACCGTTAGAACATTTTCCTGGACAGAAATATAGAGAGCCCGTAAATTTCGATATTTATATCATTTCCGAATCATAAAGAAAATACGCGCTATAGTTACGAAGTGTCAGCAATTATTATTATTCAATGTTCAACCTTTTTGTAATTGCTCTCTCTCTCTCCCTCTCTAAAAAAATTGTCACATACACATATTATTATAAGGTAAATTGGGGTAATTCGGCCACCTTAAGGGGGTTATCATGATTTTAAACATCAGTTCTTCAAATATAATAATGCAAGTACGCACAGATATGAAAGGTAAATACTTTCTGAACCGAAAAAAACTATTATCATTCTACAGACATTACATAGACTATCTGGCGGTTCGGGTTCACGTGACATTGGCCACTGTAAGCGACACCGTTATCATGATAAAAATGGCGGAACAATAGTCGCACGCTTCTGCTGTGTTTAAGTATGTATAACTGTATACTCCCCTTTCCCATTCTTGAATTCACTCTTTCTCTCCCTCATGAATTTTTATACGGAGAATATAATCATCCCTTCGCGTGCACGTCGTCGTATACGTCAGCGCACTATGCGATTTACGCAATCGTCGTGCGAGTAGGCAACTCATTTGCGTGCATTCCAGAAATTCCCGGGCAATAGCATGCGCTTACTGGAGAGAGAGAGAGAGAGAGGGAGAGAGGGGGGGGCGGAGAGAAGTGGCACACGCGCGAACTTTCAAATCGTCGGGAGTAAAGTCACGAGCAAGAGGTGGTTAAATCAATATGTAGGCGTAGAGTGATATTGACGATTGTTTAGGATTGCGTGTTTTAGTATACAGAGAGGATAAAGTGTCAAAAAAGTACGCGAATAAGTATGGAATCATGAATTGTCACTGATAGACGATTTGGACTAGACTGCATCCTGCCGAATTGGAGGCGTTACATTAAGGGTGCGGTGTAGTTGGTGAAACATATCAGCCGGGCACCGGGGCTGTGTTATTAATTTCTTATTGCTATAATTATCGCTTCATCATCGTTCTAAACGATCAAATGCGCACATTTTCACGTTATGCTGTGAAATGAAAGCGGCATAAACAAATAATAATCCTTTTACACAAACATCATTGATCATTGCAGCGAATATTCGTAATTGCGATTAACAACAAAAGATCGTTAACATAGGCCTGCGGAGTGATATTGATGTACTGTAAAGGAGAACACAATAAGAGATACGCCTATTTTGCCGAACAATGGAAAAGAATTGCACGCGTTCTACAAGTTTTCTTTCCATTCAAATTCCAAGACGACGCGTAGGAGTAAAAAGGAAAATTCATCACCTAGACAAATGTTATATAAATCAAAAATTATACCCTGAAATTTTGATCTAACAAATATTGTGAGCGTATTGCAATCGACGTGAAAAAATCTGAATACTTTCTATGCTATTAGCGCTATAATAACTCCTGGCGCACGCGAACGTCTGTCATCGCAAATAAACCAGTCGAAATCATAAAATTTAACGTGGAATAATTGGACGTAATTGGGTGAGAGTGTCCTAAATCGGCTAACGACCTGTAATGTACGCTCGATATTTTTCGTACCATATTCATATCAGACAATAGGCATGTGTCAATAATAATAAAAAAAAGAGAAATCTTCGATATAATTGTCAACGAAAGGCGCGCTAAGAAAGGACATTAAGTCGCACGCGTTCCGTTCGTAGACAGATATTTCAAAGTCAATGTATGGTCGTTAGTTTAAGCTCGAGCTTGCACCACGTGGACGAAAATTTTGTTCGTCCCGATACACGTCGTTAGCCGCGCGGACTAATTCCGAATCCATTGCTTTTAGTCAAATGCGTAGATTGTCTTGAAAAAATCGCTCTTGTGTGAAAATGAAAATGTAGCTGCGAGTAGCGGTTAGATTGTTTGGATGCATAAGAGAAACAGTGCTTTGCAGTTGCTTTTTATAACCCCATTATAATATTGATACAAATAATTATAAACTACAGTTTGCGTTGTTATATATTTATTATGCTATAAATATTGTATTAGTAGCTAGATTATAATATAGAGCAAAAAATACGTCTTTTCTTAGTGTAAAATTCCAACCATTATTAAAAGGATAGTATGACTAAACATGTACGTTTGTTTATGCAGATTTTTTAATAAAATATGTTATTAAGAATAAAATTACGGTGTCTACTCTCAGAAATTATAAAAAAAAGATAACAATGCCATAAAGAAAAAGACGCAAGTACAGAATAAACAGATACATAGTCCGTACTCTTTGTTTTCAATTTTTACTAACTGTTTTCTACCTTCACCACAGCAACCAGAAAAAAAAACTATTGTTACTCGGCGCACGAGTAAATAACCTTTTTTTCAGTGCTCGCACATATACACATACGCGGGCGCAATAACTTGAGCGGGACGCAGAAAGTCTCGCGCTGTGAATAAACGAGAGCGAAATGGGGAAAAAAATTGTGCTTGCAAAGGAGTGAAAACGGCGAAGGATAGGTTGGAAAAATAGATAATAACGCGGAGTTAAAGTAGAAAAAGTTATATCGTTTGATGATTTATGAAGGCCGCGCGCGTGAATACCCTTTGTTAAAATACATGCATTGTAATTATTCGCGATGGGATCACAATTAGGAATTCAGATGTATCTCTTTCCACTCTTTTCTCTATCATGTGGCAGTGATTCAATAAACGTAGATAATACGTCTAACTTTTATCATTAGTTCTTTTTTCGACAAGTTTGTAGGATTCTTACTTCATTGCTCTCATTAACAATTATTATGAATACGCGTGCGCTTACAAATATCCTAAAACCCATTAAAATATATATGTTACGACATTAACTTGTTTAAATATTTATTATATCAACGCTAATTAGTCAACAAAATTATAACAAACATTTCAATAAAAAGGAAATGAACGGCCAAAAATTTTCGGGACGAAAATTTGAAATAAGTTATTTTCACTGCTATGCGTGCAAAAGGGAAAGCACATTTACGTATTTTCTATTTAATGGGCACTCATTTCCAAAAAATGTATTATTATAGAGTTACTATAAAAATTTTTCACAAAAGTTAATCATCGGGGTACTACTTTTTAAATAAACTCAAACCATTAAAAAAACTTAACATTTTTGTGTAAACACTGGGTTTATCACATTGTCAGCAGCTCGTACTGCCTGACGCACATATAACAAAAAGTGAGATAAGGTCAAACTCAGCGAAGGAATCTTCTTAAAAATACATAATTCCTATATCTGACAAATCTATAATGAATTTTATTATATATACCGGCTAAATTAACCATTCGCATTCAGCAAAAATTGATCAAGTCCGTGCATAAAACTGTTCCAGCAGTGCGTGTAAATTGGAAGGACAGCCGTGTATAAGTATTATACATACACTTGCAAGTGCGCCAGTGCATTTACACCGGAAGCCAGCGGCGGAAGCCATCAGGTGCACATGCGCACGGGACGGATTCACTACCCGACGACGACAGACGTGCGCGGCCTATGGTAATAGCGCGGAAAAGTCGAGGGGAAAAAGTGTCGCGGCTGCAGAGCGAGTGAGAACATTGAAAATCTTAATTCGCGTAATGAGTGCCGGCATGCGATGCTAGCTTTAGAGAATTGGAAAATATTGTTTTGAGGAAGTAATGAATCTTTTGGTGGAAAGTGAAATATCGCGAGATTTTTGTACATAAATTTGCTAAAATAAGATGCGATTTCTTCGTAAAAAGCCATCTTGCCGCATAAATCTTAATTCACTGATACCTGCAGATATAGCACGTGAAACTTGGCTTTTTTCGGCTTGGATAAGCGGACAGGAAACGTTCGCTTCACGAGGCTTTTAATGGCTCAATTGTTTGATGATAAACGACGGCAGATACATTCTCCCAAGACTTGACCCGATTTCGTGGATTTCGCGCCTTTACGTCGGAGGAACATCATATTTGCGGCACATGCATGTTAAATATAGTGCCATGAAAAACTTTCTATGTAAATATTCTAATGCTTCTGGAATTATAAAGGATGTTCCTTTTCATAATAAGTGTATTTTGCATACTTTGAGGTACTAAAAATAACTTTATTAACTCTGGAAAGTTGTGCATTCTGAATAAAGTTGCGATGTACTAAAAGTAAGCGAGCATCTGGACAGAGACCAGGACTGTTTGTTTTTTGTGGCTAGTAAATTAACTATGTACTTACGAATTCACGAGACTCATAATAGAAAGGTGGATTTCTCATTAATATAGAGGCACTTCATGACTCAAACCAAAGTTCGCTCAAAATTAATGACATGAAAGTCTAATAATACTTTCTTTCCAGGCACTTTTTCAAGTAGAACAGTTCATTACCGGTAAAAAAAATCTGACATCGGCCTATTAGATTTTTCATTTTCCATACTCTACTCATTTCTGATCATTTTTCAACTTATGAATTATAATATTATTATTTTTTTTATTTCATGTCTTAATATAATCTTTGGGTATAAGTAAAACTGGAGTTTTATATGAAGATGAATGATGATCTTTCATTTTAAATCTCAAGACTATCGCTAACTTAGCTCGATGAAAAACTTTTCATTTCAAAATACTACGTTCCTATAGAGTCACTTACATCTTCTTTTAATTATTATTCTTTTAATTATTGTATGCAGTTAACTGAATGCGCCCGAACACGACGCAGATACCCTAACAAAATCATTAAATTTTTTTTAACTATATCTGGTAAGAGTATCTTGATAATTTATCACCAAACTATTCAAAGGTTTGATTAAAGACGTTAAAAATAGTTGTGTATAAATAAAGATGATGGGTCATTCTTTGGGTAACGGGAGAGTTCGGTAAGTGTTCGGGTATTGGGGCGTTTCGTTTAGTTATTTTCCACTAGAAAACGTAAGCTTGAATAAAATAAAATTGTAACGATTTAGACGTGAAATATAACAATGTTGTCAATTTCACGAGACAACCGCAGCCAGTATATAATACTAAAAAAGCCGATTCTCTTCAAAAGCCCGTATACAATTATTCTTTTTTCAATACAAAAAGATAATCCAGTTTCAAGCCAAGCAACCGAGCTCCATCTCTCCCTCAACGCACTAACATTCGCGATGACGCACAGGCGTCACGTAAGCCCACACTGCTTGCACGCAAACACACGCACACACAGTAACAGCTCGGGTAACGTAAGATTAGAAGGGCAGAGAAAGAGACAGTCGCAGCGTCGTGATAAATCGAGGCGCCCGCGCACGCGCGCGTCGCGCGAACCTTGTACGGAGGAGTAAGTTGCCATTGTCTGCTAGGCGATTGGCGCTTTTCCCACGCGCTCACTTTCCTCCGCGTATAATGCATGGCGTAGGTAGTTAAAAGGGCACAGGCGCGCACAGATGGTTATTATTGTTAAGCGAGAAATTTGAATGCTGGGCGGGAGCGAGGTGTTTCCAAGTGTGCGGTAATAGAGTTTAGGCTTTCAAACGTGAGAATAAGGGCCGCGGAATTAGTTTTCGGATTGAAAGGCTGCGGAGGAGACCCTGCGGGCGCCAAGGCGCGATGTAATAAATTCGCGATCAGTCGATTATGCTGTCAGATGTCGACGAGAATGTTATTCTAGCAATGTTATGTTGGAAAGTATTAAAAATCAGTATAGATGTTATGTTACTAGTGTAATTTTAAAAACTCCTGTAGTTTTTTAATTTATTGACGAAAACGTATTCAAAACTAATAACCTTTAATTTTTAATTTAGTGCCTCATACTTCGTGTTTATATTATGTCAAGTTATTTCTTTGTATTTGCTTGAGGTTACACAAACTTGAGAAATTTATTACTGAAATTCAGAACTCTCTTTTAAATATCTATCCATTAATTTTCAATGCTATCGATAATAGTGAAATTTGAAAAATCCTACTTGCAGCTATAAAACCAAAGGTTTTGAAACTAAAATTTTTTACAAAAAAAAAAATCTTATCTAAAGGCAGCCTCACCCTTCCTCCTGTACTATCCGGCTCCAGTGAGGCCAAGCTCGCGCACACAGTCTCCTCGCCATAACTCGGAGTTTCACGTTGTGCATATGTATACAGCAGCGCGACCCGCGCATCGCGAATATCACGCGCCCTGTCTTTCTCACTTCCTCTCGCACCCATACATACACAAAGAGAGACGGGTTAATTCATGTGCGTCCGTAAGATTTATGCCATCAACGCGCATATATATACGTTTTATCAGACCGGAGGATCGAGCTGGGTGACCCTGACCCTAAGATGATATCCGCGACTTCCGAGGAGGATGTTTTTAACACTGAAGATAGAAAGCTTCGCGTGTATACCGAGAATTTCTCGGAAGTTGGAGAGGGCATGAAGGGAGAGTTGGTTTCTATATGGTGATTAGTGAAGTCATATTATGGGAAACTTGCGAAGGTGGTTGGGAAATCGGAGACGTTTCATAGTTGTTTTTTCTTTTTTAGGTGATGTAAGAAGGAAATGGTCGTGATTTAATGGTATGGTTAAACAGTGTATTTTGAGTTAAAACGTTAATGAAAGATTTCATAGACGTTGTTTCATTTCATAAAATTATTTTTTTATTTATTATACGAAATCACTCTTTGCGCACGGGCGCCATTTCGGCTCGTGCTTGATCGCTTACGACTCTTACTGCAAACTCCACACTCGGTTTTCAAAAGTCCCACTTTATGCCCTTGGTAGACAATATACTATTCTAGACCTGCGTTATATCCTGTTTTATCGCGAAGATTCTATAGGTACCTATTACCTTTAAATAAAAATAGTGGCGAAGCGAGAGCGCACAGAAGTTGCTATCCTTGGATGATGAGGCGATTTTTCGTTTTCAAAAGTCCAAAGACCTTGATAACGGGCTCGCGGTTAACGGTTCGTTTATTCCGGTGAATTAGCATAGCCGACGCAGGAGGCAGTGGACGGTTCTTTTTCTTTTCTTTTTATTCCCCCGCTCTTGGAAACTTTTTGGCATGCATCGGTACAAAAACTAGTTCTTTGCTCGCGGGCACCAGGCGGCTGTTGAGATATACGCGATGTTGGGTGTATGAGGCGCTCTACACATAAGTGACTTTTAAAGTTATAGGACATTATTCAGCTTACATAAATACCTGTCTACGAAATTTGCGAGGTGGTGAAATAAAAATGATCATCCGTACGTATAAATTTCTCGGGAATATTTAGGACTTTCACTTTTATTTTTGTCAGCACATTATTTCGGTGAATATTCTAGAGCGTTACCGCACAATTTAGTTTTATGATTCCAGTAAAATCTTGTATCGTTAATTTCAATCTTTATTTTTTTTCATCAATGCATATCGTAACGACGTTTGTAACGTTATCGAAAAATACTTCTTTTCATTTCTTTTTAGTTAAATTATTGGCATTAAATACTCGAAGGTACTCAAGTTTTAAGAATAAATAAGACGCCTCAACAGCCATTCGTATGTCAGTACAGCACTCCTGCTGGAAATGATGATTTAAAATAAAATCACTTTGTGCCAGAACAAAAACCCTCAAGGACTCGCCGAAATCAGCAGCAGCTATTGAAATCCTGCCTTTCACTTAAAAAACTAACAAATACAAATCACTTATATTCATCTTTACCTTCGCACTTGTCGATCATGTCCTTCTCATCAACGGCGATGGCTTTGACACTGAGTCGCTGTTCCGAATCCACCTTCGCATCGTCCTTTTCTTCTTTTACTTTCAACTCTGCAACTTCTGTCTTCTCTGGCTCATCGACACTCGTCTCTGGCTCCACTACGATCTTGTTTTCTTTCTCCGGCTGAACGATGTCATCGGTGATTTTCTGAGTTTGAAGCTCGGACTGGTTGAGCTGTTGTTGGCCCTGCAGTTGTTGTTTCTTCGATGGTACAAACTTGTCAATCTTGATCTTCTCGATCGGTGGCATAATCTTCACCATCGGCACAATTTTAGCCTCGGGCACTTGTCGCACTGTTCGTTCCTGTTGATTTGGCTGCTTGAAGCTTTTGATATTCGGGATCGTGATAAAGCGGTGAGGTCGGTCAGGTTGGACCTCTTCCGGTACGATAGGAGCTTCGGTGACAATCGGCTCGATCTCAATTGTTTTGGACTCGCTTGGGGATACAGAAGACACGGATGACTTGCTCGTCTTTCTTTGCGAACTGTGAACAAAATGAGTTATGACAACGTAAAAAAGAATGATTCACTCTTCAAATAGAAATGGTAATTGGATAACGTTATTACAAACAAGATGTTACTAATCGTCAATTAAAATGAAGTTATTTCATTAAGATAATAAGGATAATACTCCAGGTTATCATAAAATTATTACAGCTTAAATTATTACGTTATTATAAGATCGATTATAGCGTATAGAAAAAATTAGCAGAAATATAAAACTCTTATGAAAATTAATAACTGTTAATCACAATAGTAAGGCACAATGCATACCCTAAGCAGATATCCACCGGCTTCTCGGGTGCCAGGATTACGTTATCCACATTGAAGAGTACACTTTTGCGCTTTATCTCAGGTTGGGAAAGCGTTTTATCTGCCCTTTTCAGTATACTTTTAACCACGTTCTTCGCCTCCTTCAACCTTCTGGGTGGTCTCTTGGGTGATACCTTTGGAATAGGTATCCTCGTCAGCGTCTGTTGTAGCACTGGCGACTGACTCTCCTCTTCATCGCTAGGTTCTCTAGGTTCATTGAACACCCTGATTCTCTGACCACCGATTGCGGCTACCGAGCTTCTGTTAGGTATCCTTTCGATGGACTTGACCTTCGAAGGATCGAAGAGGTTAGAAGAGGAGACTTTGCGACTGCCCGGATGGGTGGAGTCGTGTTCCAAGGCGTTATCCGATAGGTCATCGCTAAGGTCGTCCTCATCCTTGCCCGAGATGTTGCGTTGCTGCTGGTTCTTCAACAGAAGGTATGGATTTACGTCGCACTCGAGGATGCTTTTGCGCAAGTCGCTGCTCGTTGTCGTCGTGCTGCTGGTGTCCTCCTCCGACTTTGACTGGGACGAGGAGGAGGAGGACGCTTGCCAGCTTCGAGATTTGTTGCTGTGAGTGGGTAGTCGAACTATGCGACCGGAGGTCGACCGCAGTGTTGGCAAATCTTGGGAGGAGGTAGACTTCTTCGAAGACCAGTCGCTCTCCTTGCAGTCAGACTGTTTCGTTGTAATTAAGAGAGAAATATTATTGTTATTTTTCACTCATCACATTAAAATTAGGAGAATGTCCTATATAAATTTTGTTATTGGCTTATTCTAAAAGAATAGGATGTCTCATTGAAAAAAGTTATTTATACTGCATTAGACTATATATATCGGACAAGTAGAAGAATCCTCAGACAAATAAATTACTCACCACTTGGCTACAACTATCGTCGATCAAGCGATCGGCACCTGTGCCGGGACCAGAAGTGAGACTGAGCACGGGGCTACAGTCGAACCATTCAGTCCTCGACATGGGCTCTACTGTAGCCACTTTTATGCCGCTTCTATCCTTCGTCGGACTGCAGCGCACGACGCTTTGGCTGCGAGCGTTTTGCTGATTAGCCTGTCTCAGCGGTGAGGTACTCCGGGCGCGGGAACGAGGCTCCACCAGGCGATTTCGTCGCATCATGTCGTATGGATCATCAGCACTAGGTTTCAACATACCTGTTGCCAAAATTGAAGGGAAGCGTTGATGAAAAGAAATTTTGAGTAATGAACTTTCTTTATCTTTAGAAAACCGGCGAGTCCATATATAGGCTCGAGCCATGATAGGAATTTTATACATAGTTAATACACGATATCAGACTCAAATCTAGGCAACTTTTACGGACGTTCTGAAATCCCAAATCCCGACCTTCTAAATGTTAAAATTTATTTATTATTTATTTATTTATCATGAAGCTAAGTTGTGGTAGACTATAATAATATTAAACTTAAGTGAATGGTATTATAAGAATTGTAATACGTGGAGAATCATGAGCAAGTATTTAAGTCTAAAAGTTATATAGCTAATGCTTTTTAACTATCATATATTATTTATTTTGCAAATTATGTACCTAAGATACTACTTTCGTCGCAAAGCAAAATACAATTTGTATCTAAATACTTTTACCAGTATCCAATTTACACCAACATATACCCAAGAAAAGAGATAAAGATTAGATTACAGCGAACTTCAGCAAATCGCGCCATAACGCGGATATTAAGCGAGGCTCCTTTTCTTCTCACCACTTGCGACCGCCGTGGCAGCAGCGCCTTGCGCGCGCGGTGAAAGTTATATGTATCTCGCTTGTACACATATATATGTATAAGTATGCGCTTGGGTATAAATATTTACTTTATACAATATGTATAGACCGTGGGTACCTGCGCACGTACGCGGTGAAAATTCAATGAAAGACTTTCGATCCACGTGTGCATTGTTGTTAGCATCCGTGGATGCTATCTACCTACCGTGTATACTCGTTTACGTTATAATGCAATGAATTGGAGAGACGGTCAACAACGGCTAATTGTGGATTCACGCGCGCAAGAGAAGAGGAGCAAGTCTCGCAATTTATACGGATATTAATAGGCCTATCTGTATACGCGAGTGTATATCGTCGGCTTGGTAAAAGAAGGCACCATCTCAGAATCCGGTTGGACCCAGTACCAATTGGGAAGCCAGTTCGAAAAGATAACAAATCACGAATCGAGTTTTTCTTATCAACTTTGCGAGCTTAAAAACAAACCTTAAAATAATGATAAGAGAATCAAAAATGCATAAGATGTACAATCGAGTAATCCCTATAAAAAAATATATCTGATAATATAAAAAAGAAATTTTCTTTTACTTGATTTGACTTCTTAAAGTTAAACAAAAAAGACCTATTCGCAAGTTGGTACCTTTTCGAACCGGTTTCCGATTTGGTACCGTTTCCAACTGGATTCTGAGATGGTACCTTCTTTTACCAAGCCGACGATATGAGCTTTGTCAATTTTATCATATCGATGAAATAGTTTTGTGATTCATTATAGCGGTCTTTTCTAATTTTATAAAAGAAAGTATTACATCGCGAGCATTAATTGATTTTATCTTGAATCTTGTGACACGTGTCAGTATTACAGGGGACAGGACTATTAGAGAGGAATTTTAATCAAATTCGTTGTTGACCTTAGGACCGTCCATCTCTTTTTATAATTATGATTTCCTGCAACAATAAATTGTACTCATTACTGGCTTACTAAATCAACAAAATCTTCAATTTCTAGCCTTGCTGGTATGATGAAAGCGGATACATAATTATGTCGGTCACAACTTCTTAATTGTGTCTATGAAAGATGTTATTATAATGAGAACGCACTTTTTAAACGTTCATAATTTAAGGTGTGCACACCTGAATTCCATTGAACTATACTAATTGTTCTTGAGAATAACGCTTCTCAATTTCAGAATTATATAGTGTAGATCATTACTCAGGGATTTAAAAAATTTGTAGTTTCAATAACATAGAAAAAGGCTTCTATCATCAAATATCTATCTATATCAAAGGCAAATATCTACCTATTTCAACAATTTCAACAATTTCAATAACCCTATTGAAAATATTCGTAAAACTCCTATAACATTTAAACTTCTAGAAATACATTTAGAAGCACTTGAACTCAAACTCACCTGCCAAACTGGGCCGAGCTCTGACAGTCGTTGTGGGCATTCTACATGTACCCCCAATCGCCAGTCCCGCCAACCTGTGCCCACCGCACTTCCTGCAGTTACTGCCAAAGTCCCTAGTCGTGCCGCTGAGAAAATCTGGGCATGAGCAGACCAGCAGCACGGGGGCGCCATGATGATGGGGTTGTAACTGGTGGTGAACTGCAGTGGGTAGGGGCCGGGAGCGTACAGTGCCGTAGAGCCAGGGCTCGCCGTAAATCATTTGTTGAGCCAGCACGCTACCTCCACTGACGGTGCCCCAGCCCCCATTTGGCTGATGATGGTGGTGGTAGGGGTTATGGTGATGGTAGGAGTTGGGTGAGGGCACCACATCCTGTCGAGACGAGGACTGCGAGGCTCGTGAGAGGCCGAGGCGCACGCTCCAGGATTTCTTGCCCTTGCTCAGCGTCTCGTAAGCCTGAAACAAAAACGTAAGATACTCTTATAGCTTAATTGCTTATTTATTAGTAACATAATATACAAATAATAAGTGCTCTATAGATTTTTTGGATATTGAAGCTAATGGCTTTGGTACTACCAGTTGGATGTTTATTATTTTAAAAAACGGATGTTAGAAATAACAAAACACCATTGCCTTTTTCTGTATTTGGGACGAAAAAGAGTTTTGACGTATACCACTGGTACCACAGTTTTTTTTACAAAGTCTAAAGTTTATAGGGATTTACTTTGACGCCTTACACGAAGCGTGGATGATCAATGATAGGTGTGGCAATGATTAAGTGACTTTCGAACAATGACATTTTTTTTAATGCCTGTAAAATTCGCGAACAATTTTCAGCGTTCAATCATTGTTTTGTCAATGTCATTGGAAATTTTAATTAATTTATAAATGAATAAGTCTTTGTATTACTGAGTAATATTAATAGTTTTTATAAATAATGATTTTTTGCCGTTTACACTCATATAATGCACATTTTCAGAAATAAATTGTCGTAACTTAATGACGATAATTTTAGTACTTGAAATGTAAGTATTTTCCGTACGATAATGAAATGCGACAATCTTTTACCATAACACTGTAAAGATAATACGAAAAAAAAATCACACATGCAAATGAAGTATGACTGAACCGTTTATATACATACAAAGCAACTTATACCTTGATCTGAGAATTAAAAGAAATGATAAATCATCTGCACATAAATATAATTGATGACAAAACCAATTAACGATTTTATAAAAAGATATAAGAATAATCAATCCTTATGGTCACTTACGCGTACACCCAAATAACAAAATTCAAGGGACCAATGTCCCGCATCATTACGGAATCAAAACTTAGCCGAAATTATTTGTGTACTCGGACGCCAGAAAATCAGCAATTAACCTATCTACTTCTTTAAAAAAAAACTCACGAGTATACCACACAACTGCAAGACTGAAATCAAGAAATAAAGGAATCATGTGTTCTAATACATACGTACGTATAGATATATGCGCAAGAAACCGAGGGAAAGTAAACATTGAAATTCGCTTCAGCAGCGTGAAATCACACCGCCTATCAATGCCGTACGTACGTACTTACACTCAGCGGGCGATTGCGTCGCGCTCGCGTGCGTATACATGAGATATATGGAAAAACGAATTTCTTCCCTTATGCAGGCAAGAAAATTGAAAGTCACCGGCGAAATTACTGAAGATTTCATTGGCGTGTAGCTTTGGAATAGACTTACTTCAGGTCGGTGAGGTTTTCAATGTTTGCCCAGCAAGTTATTATTATATGTAGTGGGTTTATCTTATGGTGGATATCTTTTATATTTTTTTAGAGGCCGAATAAAGCGAGTAGGCTTATTTTGAACTATATATATACTATACTCAATTTCTTTTTAGTAATTCTATTATTATTTGCAAAAGATATAGACATTCTAAAATTATGTCGGTAAGCACATTACCTTAACACCCACACCCACCCACACACACATACACACAAACACACACACTCACACACACAAACACACACACACACACACACACACACACACACACACACAAACAAACAAACATACACACACACTGAGTAATGCGCATTCCGCTATCCCAATTCAACTTGAAACGCTGGATCCACTTATCGCCCTTGACAAATCATCGTTCCGCTTAAAAAGTCTATACGAAGACACTATTGAAACAAAAAACTCAAAAGCGCAAACACACAAGGAGGAATTAATGGGTCTCCGTTGAAACGGATGCAGGTGTGCTTCCGCACCTGCGTGTCGCCTCTTCTCTCTGCCTGGTGAAAAATAGGTCACCGGTTGGCTGGCGCGTACTCCATGCACTTTCAGGTGCTGTTGCATATAACAGAAAGAGAAAGAAAGAGAAAGAGAAAGAGAAAGAGAAAGAGAGAGAGAGAGAGAGAGAGAGAGAGAGAGAGAGAGAGGAAAGCCGACATGTAAAATTCTAATGGCGCGCGTGCATGGATCGTGAATTTTTCGTTCGTGGATTTTCACAATCAGCTATAGGTTTACGAGTATAGTCAGGTTATAGGAGGCCTTTTCATTTTATTGCGGATGCGTGTGGTGGGTTGTACTAGAATTATTGTAGGTGGCAAGACGAACGTTATAGTGTCACGTTCTGAAGCAGTTGGACGGTGTAATCGAGAAAGTAGTCGCCTTAAACTTTTCCATTGGGGTTTTTTTTTATTCCGACAGCAGAAAATGTGTATGGTGTACTCGTAATAGTAGTTGTTGGATTTACCGGATTTTTCACATGTGCAATTAAAAAAAAAGATGATAGGAAAATATTAATTATTTTTATTTGCTAACAATTTAGTAGGGAAACAAAGAAATAAAAGAATTAAGCTATCATTAAGGAATACTGACTTTGCTTCAAGAAACTCAACCAACATCGTTGATATTACTAAATTCCAAAGATACTACCACTAATTTCACCGACACGCCAAATTCCCCCAGTAACTAAAAAGAATACTTGCTTAGAGATAAGAAATATTAGTTTGCAAACGAACTACGCCACAATCATTTTAAATCATCTCTCCGCAAGTCCGCCGCGTATATAAAAAGCCACATATCTTTTCCAGCCCACACCTTGCCCACCTCTCTTCATTCAATCGATTGTACTCGCGTGGTTTCATAACAATAAATCCTCTCGATGCGGCTGCATGTATATACTCGCGACCCCGGCATCCTCCTTTCTAATCTAATCGGCGGACAGGTGCAGCATGAGTAGCCAGGGCGTTGCGCGCTCTGCGATTGCAGATGTAGAGTCTGACTACGTGGTTTCATTTTTGGGGAAAGAAGCTTGCGCTTGACTCTGTCAAAAAGACCGTGTCATACCAGTACATGCCTGAGGTGTAAATTGGTTAATTGTCCAATTTAACGTCTTGGGACTAAGGTAGAAAATGTCTCACGTAGTACTCGATTTTTACTCAATCTTGTGACAATTTTATTTTATAAACTGCTGAGATTTAAGAATATTTTATAAGAATTACGGTATCTTACGGAACGTTTAGAGAATATTATCACATGGCATTTTTTACCTTCTTCGTGGATTTTTGAGGTTTGATTTTTCCACGGTCTATACACAATATTATAATCGTATTGTTTGAGTATTCTTAAATATTATGGTTAATCAACATCGCTTTGGTAGTATCATCCTAATGATATTCAGAAGGTGTTAAATAGAAAAAATCAAACTTAAGAAAATAACGCGAAACCAAAAAAATGTTAGTTATAATATATTCTAAAGGGTATATAAATATTGTTGTATATTACTAATTTTATAAAATAATATTGTCACTAAATTGAGTAAAGTTTGAATATTATATAACCTGGAATAATTATTCAAATGATGTTTTATTCATTTTTAACTGTTGTCGCCATTCTTCTAGACCTCTCTCTCTCTCTCTCTCTCTCTCTCTCTCTCTCTCTCTCTCACGCTCTCTCTCGCACTCTCTATCTATCTCTCTTCAGCACTACGCGCATATGTAATTGCTTCAATTTTCTTTTGCAGGCAATTAAAGAAAAGCTCTTCGGTCATCTCTTATTCTGCAGCAGAAACAGCTCTTACTGTTTTTTATGCCTGCAGTGTAATTCCAGCCTCTCTTTGCGCGTGAGAAGAGAGCAGTTACCAGCGAAAAGATTAACCCGATTTTCGAACTTAAGATACCTACGCGTATACCGTTAGTCCTACGATGGAAAGTTTATCTTGACGCTTTATTTAGGTAGCGATCCGTTTATGATATAAGCCGGGGTAGAGAGCACAAAGATGTGGATTTTTTTCACCCATCACCATTCTGTATAGTACGAGTTAGTCAACTAGCTTTTATACATATTATATATGTCTCGCTTACACGAGTATTCACATAACTTTTACGTAATTTTTCCACTTTGGAGGTTTGCGCGTATTATACTGACCTGAATAAACTACTTTGGCGTATAAAAATGACTCAAGTTGGTAAAAACTAGTTGGTAAAAATCGTTGTTAAATGAAAAATGCCAATTTGCTTCCAGCTATGCATGGTGAAGGAAATAACGAGAACAATGATAGTAAGCGATAAAACTTCTGACGAACTTTGTGCGAATATATAATTCTTGATTATTCATTCTCCGATATCGCGCCTATACGTCTATCAACTGCATCAATGCAAGGTAAATTAGTAGTAGTAGTTTTGAAGAACCAAGTGAATTTTCAAAAACTCCAATACACTCGCTAATCTCTGGTGCCATAATTGCAATCTCGCCGTCGCTCTCACTGCTAAAATCCTATGGAAAACATTCTGCGCCAAAAGC
>JAPYZO010002249.1:0-20853 GCA_030522905.1 Torymus flavipes
TAGAGATAAATAAGATGTAGGAGCTTATAATGACTCCACCGGCGACTTAACGCAATCGTATCAAGTCAATGTAAATGCTTAGTGCACAGCACGTTTCCTTTCTACGCCGATTAATAAGCCATTTACGGGCCAAGCAGCACATACATCTTCTGGTGCGATCGTTGCGTCACTCGAAAATAATCGAGCATCGAGGCCCGTCGTGGATCACCTTATTACAACAAACGGCTCTCACTCTCCCGGTGTAATAATGAGCGGCGCGCTGCCGTCGTCGCCGGCGACACAATGCCCCGATTACGATCTTTCAATTAAGCGCGGCGTCGCGCGCAATGCCTGCCTGTCGTCGCATTGATAGCCTGTCCGCCGCGAGGTGAAAGTTTCTGAAAAGCATGAATAGTCGAGAGCGTGAGCGAGTGCGCGCCGCGATGATAAATAACGCGCTTATTGAAATTTATGTTCAGCCGCGGCGGAGAAAACAAGTCTGTTTGAGGCATGACACGTGGTTGGCATAATGTACGTTCCTTCGATATAAAATATTGTGTAATGACATAAGGCAAACAAGTTCTGTACGCGCGTTGGCTAGCTGGTAGCAAGCTCTTTTTTCACTCCTTCTGACAGTGTTTCTCTCTTTCTCTCTCCCTCTCTCTTTTTCTTTTTTTTCAGCCTCGCTTCATCGTGTCGCGGCTCTTTGAGTTTCTAGTCGTATATAACGCGCGCGCACACACGCCAGCGCTGATTTATGCCCGCGCCGCGGATATATACTCAGGTGTTGTAAATCTCGCAAACTCAATTATACTTTATTTTCATCGGCATACAAAGCTCGCGCAGATGGAAACGCGCACGCGCGCGTTAAAAATTATCGCCGAGTCGAGGCGTATATATGTATATATATACACGTGTACGTGCGCCTAGGAAATATTAGACGGCGTAAAAGTTTTGAGTTATCGTCAAAGTATCGATTGTGCGAATCGTGTTTGCCGTTGCCGCGGAATTAATGTTCGGCCGATACATTACAAAATGTATATTTAACGGTGTTTATTAATCAGTCAGTACAAATGCCTCTACACGCTACATTATTAATTCGAAGTTTTGCCGGGTATAAGCGATAAGAGCCGTAAAAACATAATAACCTACGTTAAATGCCGCGCGGCCGATAAGTTTAATAATAAATTGATTACGAGAAAATAATATGCGCGTAATCGTTGGGCTAGTACATTCTAATTATAATTTTCATTTTTTTATTATCCCTCAATGTCGTCGTATCGCAAGAATACATAATATATCTCCTAGTCGTTGAGATATGAAATATGTATAATGTATTTCCGATGGAAAAAAATGTCACTTGGACAGGTTCGATTATCGTCTTGTAATAGGCTCATTAAGTAAGGCTAATTTAATACTCAAGAAAGAAATAAGAATACTTAATGTCCGCTAACGACAGCTGACAGGAATGGCCATATCCATCGGATGAAAAAAGCGCCGATGGGATATAATACAGCTAATAAAGCTTTTAACACAAGCCGATCGATCGGAGCTCTCGAGATACGTTTGCCCAACCACTCACGTCGACCCACACACGCCTCTTTTTCCATTGTAGCTGCTCACACCCACAAGTGCATAGCTATACAGGCCGAGCAAAGACGTGAAAGTTACAAACAGGCTTTTTCTCCTTCTCGTGTCGCCTATATATACGTATAACAAGCCGCCCGAGTCCGTGCGCATGATATACGACTCACGGGCCCGGTTGCTCGCTCGACCAGCGCCCTCTCTCTCTCTCTCTCTCTCTCGCAGCCGCACCGCCGGGATAATTAATTTGTCACGTCGTTAATGCCTAATTATCGGGCGGGCGCGCTGCCGCTGCGGCGCTCGGGCGATATTTCGAGTTGGCTGGCGCCGATCGACCTGTCAAGATCGAGGCTATTCGCGAAATCGCGGGCACGCCGAGACTAATTGCCGATTCATTAATTCTCCATTATCGCCGCGCCGCTGTCGAAGAAAGTCGAGGTGAGTGTTATTATTTTTGGCGCGCGGTCGTCTCGATTAAACGACCAGCTGCCAGACTCGCCGCTGTGTCGCATTTAATTTCCCTCGCTAAGTGTATTTTGGATGAGCACGGTTGATGTATATGTATATACGAGGTGGCTAAAAATTTTATTTCGATTGTCAAAGGCAGGCCGAGATTTAACATCGAAGATTGACTTTTTCATATTATCATACATCAGTAAAGCTGTCTATTTTGGAAGGAGGGTATAGACATTATTTTCGTGATGGCACTTCTGCATTTGTTACTGTCTAGGGCGATATCGAATTATCGGTTGATATAGCGGTATTGAAACTGACAAGTCTGCATTTAGTAACAGACAGTTAGTCATGAAAATGCTCACGTTACCGACTGTTCTACATTAATCTATTTTTAACAAATAACTATATGGAATATTTTAAAATAACACATGATTGTTTTTCAATTACTTCGTGGAAATTATTCTGTAAAATTGCAGGTTCCAAAATTTTTCGAAAGTGAATTACGACCCGATTTATCAACAAATTTCTCTGAAAATTTATCTGTCATTTTTCTATAATTTATCCATTCGCTTTTGTAACCTATTCATAATAGTTGTGCTATAAAAATTCTTTAGGGTATAAATAGGATGAAATTTTTTTAAATGTACTTCTTAAAAAATGTTATTACAAGTGGTTTCCCAATAATATAGTATCTAATGACAAATTCGAGTATTTGAAACTCACCCGATTATTAGAAATTAACACCATTTTTCAAATAGTCAATGGCTAGTTTGGTGAATGCTGAAAAAATTGATATCACAGTTTCCTACTATAAGTGAAAAGCTTTTTTAGTCTCTTTCTTATATTTGTAAAACATCTGCTCTATGTATTATTTATATTTTGGTATAATACGAAACTGCATAACCATGAATATTAATCTAACGTTGTCGTTATTCTATGCAGTAGGATAAATTAATTAAAAACTGAGTTTCTCTTATACCTCAAAATTATTACGTTCTCGTAGCTATTTACTAGATCATTGTGAATTATTTTATAGATTTCTGTTAGCTGTCAAGCTAGTAACTAGATTGATATATATTTCATTATTATCGTTTAGATTTGATACTTTACTGCTTAATCAAATTAAAAACGGTTAATCTCCTACCAAGCCGACAACTATAAACAAATGAAGCAATAATGACTTTGTCACTCATTTAAAGTGTTGCTATTTGATTGACAAACAAACATTTCTTTATAGGAATAAAGCTTCGCCCTGAAAACGGAGGCCATTGATGTCGGACAAAGCCGATTGAACAAGCCATCAAGGCGTGCGCTCTATATTGACAGCTTTTAAACAAACCCAAAATTAATTTTCCCCGTCTAACGCACAGGACCCCGGCGAAAGATTGACGTGGCAAAGCCGTCGCACACCCTCGATTACACAGCGCGACGTGCAAAAACTGAAATGCCACCGGGAGAAAGAACGAACGAGAAAAAACGTCAACTCTGTCCTCTTCCCCGCCCTCGGCGCTCACATAAAGCCGCGCACATCGCGGGAGCAATCGATGGACCAGTTCCATGTGCGATGAAAATCACAGCGCGTTGTAAATGACATGTGCGCGATGACAGGACGCACGACCGTCTGTACATAACACCGCACGGGCAGGCACGCATGTGAGCGGGGGTTCGCGTGTGGTTTTCGGGCGCGGCGCTGGAAAACGTGGCTCGCCGCAAAGTGAGCTATCAAAGGCCGTGCCCGGTAAATGCGGTGCACCAATGCACCCACCAGCGACGAGGGCGCTCTCGGTCCCTTTGTGTCGTGCGCTACACCGCACGCGCCCACGCGCGTCTTTGCCGCTGTCGCGCGTATTAAATGCCTGCGGCTGTTTTGTTCTGTACTCCTCGGCCTCATAATTACGACCGTACGCCTGCGCGTGTGTATAAACACCGCGATGCGCTTTTTCCCCCTGTCCCTCGTCCTCTCTCGGTCTGCTTTTCTTTGTAAATGTGAGCGCGAAATTTTTTTCACTTCTTTTTATTACTTTTCGGCCGGCATGCGCTGCGAGTCTGATTTACGTCTGGTGTAAAAAAAGCTGCGCTTCCGCCAGCGGAAAAGCGAGAGCGGCGCAATATTGCACACCGGTTTATGACTACGTGCGGCCGCTGTGTGCGGCGTTATAGGCTATGAGTGCACACCTATAGAGGTTGAGTTTGGCACGTTGATTTAGTGTTGGTATGCTGAAAAAGAAATTACTTTTAACAACCTGGAGATTTACTTTTTCAAATAGATATTGGTAGAAAATAGTTTTTTTTTTTCTCAATCCTAATAGATGACAGCAGAATGTCGTTGTCATTCTAAAAAATGGAATACTTGTCTTGATATTGCCATTAGGCTGCATAAAATTTGGTGATCTCTTTTAGAAAATTAATACATTATAGGTACATAGATACACGGATCTGGAATTTTTCGAAGCAAAAAAAGCACGTATGAACTCGGCACGATAAACATTTTTTTTTATGTATTTTAAGATGCTAAATCCATATCCTAAGTCGAACTAGTTCGTTTTCTAAGACAATTTTCTTTAAATACTGTTTTATTATCTGGAAATTCTGAAATCCAGGGAGAATCATTCAGATAATTCGTTTGGATGAGCCTTTTGAGCACAGATATTAGGCATTAGAAAATAACAAAAAACCACTGCTAATCCATTGGCACTGTAGCTTCCTCAAACTAATTTATTGATACATTTTATCCCCACATCACCAGAAAATTTCAAACAAAAAATACCAATTTCACTCCAGTTACCGTGCCATAATACCAAAATTTTAAATACTAAATATCTTTAAAAATAATCATATGATTTTGATAAAATATATAAATGGCTGATTCTCTGTCAAATCGATAGGTAAGAGAATCAATCTTCTTAAAACTCTGAGAAAATGTTTCCCTACTCATTTTGGATACCCCTGAATTTTTTCAGATTTTTTGTTTAAATTAATAGTACACGGTGCACTACCAGGGAGGAAAGTTGACTTTTTCTAGCGAGAATAATGATTGAGCACGAGTGATACACATAAGTGCTTAATATCATCACGCAAGTTAGAAAGTAATGGAAAGTAACAAGTTACCTTGTTACACATATTACTTTTTTATGAGTGCATGAATAGAGCCTTTTTTAGCATGAAAAAGGATAGGGGATCGGAAATATCGAATCGTCACCTTTTCTATACTGTAATTCTTTTCTTACAAATAAAATACCACGGTGAAATTACAACAATTATTTTCTGTAATTTTTTTTTATTTGTATTTTATATTTTGGTTTTTACGTCACCGTAAGTAAAAGCAAAAAAATTAGAATAGCAGGAGGCTAAGTTCTCTTTCTCCTACTGCTCACTATAGATGCTCGAAACGATCGATTTTCAATTCATTTTTTTTAAGTAGAAAAGGGACCTTTTTTATGCACGAATTAAATTTTATTTTTTCAACAGTAAGGAAATTTTTTAACTTAAAAAAAATCACCAATATTGTATATTTAAAACTGTGCCTGTTCTCCACTAAATGATTCTCACCTTTGTTTTCTTTAAAAAAATTGGAAATTCATTATTATGAAAAAAGCCATTTTTTTCATCAATCATGCTGCTAAACATTAATTGATAACCATCATAGTCCATTTACTAATTGGGCTATTATTAAATCCAAACTAGTAGTAACCATGGTTAAATCAACCAATTTTTTTATAGTTTTTTATAATTTAACTTACCCATGGCTCATTTATTTTCAGTAATGCCGCTTTTTTCATTTTGACTATTTACTTTTTTCTTTGTATGAAATTGATTTATTTTAACTTATAATGTGATCCATATTATACATTTTATACCATGCAAAAAAAATGACTGTGAAGGCTTCAATTCTATTCTCTTGATCAGAGTTGAGGATTCAATATCTATCAGATAAGTATATAAATATTTTCAAGAATGTTTTCATGGTTATTTGTAAGGAATTTGATTGTTTGTGCTTGTATTTCAGCTCAAAGGAAGAAGCAATAGCTTTCAAACTGTAAAACTATATACATAGTAGAAGAACACTGGAAGATTATTACTAGATCTTAATACAAGGAATATCTAGCCGCCGTTTCTTTCCTTCTCTATATATAACTTAATCTAACTTAAGCTAATGCGTTACTAAGGCGCCCCTAACATTGCTACGACCTCTTTCATACTATTTTCTACTGCAGTATGATCTATTATTCTAAATGCGAGAAATTTGAATGACTTTTCACTTGACTAATAGCAAGTTATACTACCTAGTACTTAAAACATATTGGACAAAATTTTATTTATTTGTAATTGCGCTTGTGGTACAAGATATTGTAACTATAATTTATGGGTGTAATTTATTATACTGATCAGTTTATATGAATAAATTTACAATTCCTGAAGAGGATCACTGTAAGGTGATCGAAACGTTAAAAAGCAATTTAGGATATTTATTGTATCCTTTGACAGTACGATCAGTATTTTGAAGAAACTTTAAGATTAAATCTTAAGTCAATAAGTCACAACCCTTTGGAACCTCCACAATTTTCATAAAGGTCGTTTTTCCGATAATGGATTACTCTCTGACATGATACCAATTTGAAAAGATTAAGAGATATTTAACTACCTCCAAATGACTTCCAGATGTCACTTTGACCCTCGTGTCAAACCGTACCTAATGTTTCAGAATCCAGAGTCAGAAAACGGATATCTTTTAAAACACTAATTCGGCCTCCAAATGAGCTTGATCTAGTTTCTAATAGAGGTAATGGAGTCAAACTGACCCTTGATTCGTGATCAGCGATGCCAAAAACATAAGATCTATATGGTGTAGTTTATGTTGCATGACAAAAAATTAGATGGTACTGCATTATCTTTGTGATCCGGCATTCGCTGACCCGAAACAAATACAAATACTGGATGACTGCGATAATTTAAAAAAATATTCAAACGGTATTTAAATAATGTAAAATTCTATGTAAGAATCGACAATTATTGGTTCTAATATCTCCGTAATGTCCGAATTACCTTGAGTTACCTTATATAGCATTTTTATGGTAGCATCTTAATCTTGATATTAAAATATAAATAAGTTCTGGATTTTGTTTAGGTATATGTTATTATTTTGCCATAGCGTGTTCTATTATTTTTACTTCTGTGGGGATGTTTAATACTAACCCCCGTAACTTTCTGAGGGATTCTGACGAATGTTAAAATGTGTAAGCAGTTTTCTCTATAGAGAGGAAGTTTATGAGTTTGAGTTATTAAATTTCTCCTATTTGCAACATCATACATGCGGATTAGTCGGGTTAATTCTGATAAAGACGCAAAAAGGATAATGAAAAATTTATTGCCGATTGGTGCGAAGATAACGCATTCACGAGCAATATATTTTATTTTTGGAAGGCAAAATATTTGTTCGTGCGATTATTGCACCTAGTGTAAAAATTTTACGGCGCGTTTTATAGTTTACGAGCGTATTTGCGTATATCATAAATAGCGGCATAATTACAGTAAAACGGTTAAAATATTCAGCGGGCTGATAGGGGTGAAAGGAAGGAAGAAAATTATGGGCCGCCGCGAAACCCAACAATTTGCCGACGCGATACTCCCGGGAATAGTAAGCCCCAAATTAATGGCGCTCTTAAATAGCAAGAGCGGATCGTAAAACTAACGAATTAATAGACAAAGTCGGCATTCCTGCAGCCCGCCGCGTTCAAGTAGTCGCGCTTTTTCTCGCAGTATAATTCTCTACGATTTCTTTATTTGCTCACTTAAATAACAAAACCGAGAATTTATCTATATTCCTAGAGGTTTCCTATTTACTTGTAAAAAAACCAGGGTGAGAAATAACATTTATAAAATGTTAAAAAAGTCATACAGCTTTTATCAACTGAGATGATTGTTGTTTATTTTGTTAAAATGAGCAACATAAGTTTTTTTATTGTCCTTTGTGCAGCTAAACTAAACTATTTACGATTTAGGATTGTATTCTGTTAAATTAAATGTATGAAAAATAAAATAATTGCTTTTGACAGTTACGCAATTTTACAAATGACAGTAAAGTTCACTTAAATACTTGTACAAATATATTTGCTCAACCTTTTTGTATCCATTCAATTATAGTCAGTTTTAGAATTAACGAGATTGTAAAAGAAAAAAAATTAATGATTTGCTATTCAATACACGACGAACAAAACTTATCGATAAAATAGAAGAAAGGAGAACTCACGAACTGCGATGACTTTGAAAAAAAGGATTAGACACGTATAGAGGAAGACTATCACGTGGAATAATCAACTCGTCGACATGAAGCGACAAGCCTGAGAACAGGGCGTACGCGCTCACATGCTCAAAATCATTACCAAAAGCGTACATCGTTTCCAGCCCCGTCACGTCTGTCCAGCCTGCAAATATGTACACACAGACGCGCGTTCACTCACTCGTCCCGCGGTACGCGCGCGCGCGCACGCGATTCCAATTCTGCAAGAGATCTAGATCTCCGTCGTCGTCTTGTCAATTAGCGAGGCCGGCTTCACATGCAGCGGCGACATGACGCACGCGGTTACAACGGTGCGGGAAAAGAGAAAAGAGCATATCAGGAGAGAGATAGAGGAGGGGGATACGACGCAAAAAGGAACTGCCGGCTGTTGCTCTTGCTGCCTAGACGACGTCGCGTCCACGCGCTATGGAGGCTTTGTAAGCGCGAGCGGGACAGGACGACGACGCGTATATGGCTAAATGAGAAACGTCGAGGCGAGTCGGGAAAAAGAGGAGGCACTAGAGTCGCCACGCACGTATATATATATACGGAGAAGCGGTTGTGCGCGAGCAGCAGCTCGTAAAAATGCCTGGCGGCACGTCGCCGGGGCTCCTGCGCGTTCGCACAGTGAAATAAATTGAGTTATTAACGCGACGGTGTCACGATAAATTATGATGAAGCGTGCACGCCTGCGCGCGTGTGTGTGTGCGCGCTACAGCACACGGCTAAAAAGGAGCGTATATAGCTGCCGGCTGACAACGCGGTCGCCAAAGGTCGGACAGGCTAACAGCGCTTGATTGCCGCTCGCTCGTTTGTCTCCATGAAAGAGCCGACAGCGAGAGGGAGGGAGAGAGAGAGAGGGATCCGAGCGTAACGACGCGGGACCTCGGCCCACCGCGCCTGCCGTCTCCTTTGCCGCGCGCCCGAGCCGCCGCCGCGTCTGTTTCTACACATTATTCGCGCCTCTCTGTGGCCGCGGGCGATATATATGCAGCCCGGGTTATACGCGCTCCCTCTCTATCGAGGAATTTATTGAAATGTTTTGCGGTGGGCCGGCCGACCGCGCCGAGCGATTGTAACAAGCGAGTTTATGGTATTCTGCGGAGATAATGTCAAAGCCCCGATATAATGGGAGATGTATGGAGTTTATGCAGCGTACGTCCGCGGCGAACAAGGGAATATGTTTTTACGACTGGGGGGGCTTGTTAAATTTTATCCGCCCGAGGGTCGAAGAATTTTTATTAATGGATAGATTCGTTTAATGAGATTTTTCGTTATTTATGCTCGTGCATCGAGATTAGCGTGCGCGGTATAAGGAATGTGTTTTAAATTTGCATGATTAAAAAAGAGTTTGAATAAGTTTTTTTTTAAACCATCGATATACGTTAGAAAGCAATCAGACGAAGTGTGAAAGTTTATATACTAATGTACTAAATATTATTTAAATGATGGATATGATGAAAGTTATCATTTTCGAGTTGAAACTCTTCACCCCATCGAAAAAGTTATGAAATTCCGAATTAATTCTTCTTTATGGTTCCCCGTGATAACTCAACGCAAGCCAACTATTCGACGAGCATGGCAGTGCACGCAAGTATACCGACACTCCCGCTCATAAAATTCCATCTCAACCAGGCGAACTCCTGTAATTAACGCTGTCCATAGATTGATATAAATGGTACGCGAGCAACGCGCTCTGTAACGCAGGACTCGGTCAGAACAGATCGAGCGCGACCGAGAGGAGAGGGCGAGAGATAGAGAGAGCGAGAGCTTTGCAGCAACAGCTCCGGGTATCACGGGAAGCTACTGTGGGTGATGGCGGGATACGTGCCTCGCATTCCTTCTCACGTCGCTCTTTTCTCTATCAATTCCGGCGCGCTTGGAGGCTCAGCTCCTTCGGGGCCGGCGCTCAACCTGTCTATCCTCGAGCCACTCTCCTTCACAGCCGCCCCGAAACTTTTAATTAGCAGCGATTGCCGCGCGTGCGCTCGTCGTTATTTCGCCGTTCGAGTAATGTCCTCCTAGCCGAAGCATTTTATTGAATAATGGGCCTACGAGAGCTTTTCCGAGAGCGGGAGAGAGAAAGATATATACCGCGGCGCGAAGCGTTATACTGCGAGCAATCCTGCGAGAGTTTTACGAGCTCGAGTGAATTACGCCTCTCTCGTGGCGAGAAGCATTTCTGCGCTGGGAAAAAGGAAGGCTACAATATATGTATATATACATATATATATTTTTTTTCCTCGATTCACGCGCGGTCGCGCTCGGCACCGCGAGGCGCGGATTGCACGGAGATTGGACACGTGAACGCTCGCGGACTCCGGGAACGGCAAGTATTATCGCGAATGGTAAATCATTGCCAGTGGATAATAGTCAGAGTCGCGCGATTACCTTAATCGCTTCGCAGAGACTGATAGTCGGACCGCTGTTTTCTCAATCGTAAAAATGAGATGTTTATTAGTGGCTGCGAGCGACTATAAAAAAAATCTACTCTGACATGACATAAGCCTTATTGAAATGTAAATGGGAGAAAGACTAAATGACCATTTAGCCAGACGTTACGACACTATTTTGACGCATTGATATTCGTTAAATCGTTCGAAGGCAGGCGATAGTACTGCGTGCCTATATCTTATTGCCACACCGATGCCACACGTACAACGATGTGACTGAACCGTAAATATCAAGCGATCTTATCTGCGCTCTCGAACGAACTATTCCCGTTTTTACCCCTGCAAAACTCACACAAGCAGATGCCCGCGTACCGCAGAGGGAGACGCACCTATACACGCTATAGAAGCGCGAACGATCTCTTTTGTACATCGCTGCATGCATTGCTTGTACATATAGTTGGCCCGAGCAACGGAAGCGCGCGACATCGCGTCGGCGCGAGTGTAATGAACGATGACAAACTCGACAACTGAGTCCCTTCTGGCGCAGCATTTAACGAGTGCGCTGCACTCTCGCGGCTGCGTATTTAAGGCTGTCAAAAGAGGGCCAGCGTCTATATGCATTGGGGCAAGAAAAAGGATAGCGAGGAATATAAATTACAGCGCGTCACGTAGCTGCCGCCGCAAACGCGCGAGCGCGCGGCACTGCTAGCGTTCGACATTACGAGATTGCGACGCTGACGAGTTTACGAGCGCTCGTAAAGTTCCCGCGCGCGACACACGCGGAACGTAAAATCAGATAATTGACGACTTTACAGCTACGGACGGTTTGTCGTTTTTTCCTGTCCCGCGCGCCTCTCCACCTCCCCCTCCGCACTCGTCTTTGGCTTTTCTATTTTCCTCGCGTCTTTTTTACTATGCACGTCAGCCGCTTCTTTTTTTTCTTTCGCTGCGTGAAATATGCAGTAATTTAGCCGCACGTATCTCTACGACATTTTTATCTCACTCGTTTCTTATACAACATCTAAAAAGGATATCCAGGCATAGGAATCGCAGAGAACTAGATTACATTTGACGTATCAAAGTTTTATAATGTTTTTTTAAACCAGTTCGGTCGACATAAAGATATTGACACGCGAAGATTATAAGGACGATAACTACGTCTATGTATATTTAGAACGGAGTGTGCTGAAAGTGACAAGCGAGGTGATTTCTGTTCTGCATGTTCGACAGCTTGCAGACGAAAATACGAGCCATCAACTTGCGTACATAGTTCAAGTTACTTTGAATTATGTACTTTTTGAAATTTGTTACGTGCTTTTTTGAAATTTTGATTGGTTTGCATATAGCTATATACTAACGTGCTAGCATAACGATTTTATTGATAGTTCTATTTTACCAAATTAATGCATATGTGACCTTAAAAAAGGATAGTAAAAAATGTTTCTGACGAGAATATCTCAAATCGACTAAATATCAGTTAAATCTCATCTGCTGGATTGAACAGTGAACTTAAAATTCATGTTTCTATGTCAAATACAAGCAAAACAGTCTAACAACTATGATCGTACTCCAAGCGATATTAATCAATGAATAATATTAGACTATCGAGAATACAATCTAGAACACTGAAATAATTGCCGCAGCAACGAATGCTCAATATCTCGAATCGTCAATGTCACATGAAAAAGTATCGAGACACACGAGAAAGGTAAGTATACGCGCGAGCAACGACTGAAACCTCTCAGTCCCGCACTCTCTCTCTCCCCAGGCAGTTTTTTCCTCGCGCTCGCCATTAAAGCGAGATAAACGAGCGCGGAGCTCGCGCGCACATAAAGAATAAAGGCTTAAAAAGTCTTTTAAGGGATTAAAAGGGATCAGACGAGGCCGCTTAATTACCATTTTCGAGAGCGCCACGCACGCCGCGGTATCCCTTTTCGCGCGCCGCCCGGCAAAAGAGCTCTATAAAGGCTTTTTCAGAAGCCGCGCGCTCGCGCAGCAGCAGCAGCAGCAGCAGCCGCCGCCAATCGATCCTATCGTCGGCGATCGATCTTCCGATGCGCGCGCGCGGGGCTCCGCAGTAGCTATGTCAAGCGTGCAGATCGATCGCCGCGCCCGCCACGATCTTCCGAGAAACAATGGATCGAACAGCCAGACGGCGGCAGCTCTCCTTTCGCTCTCCTTGTTCGCCAATGACAGATACTCTGTTCTTTTCATCACAACGTGTTCGATATGCTGAACATTCGCCTGTGAAATTCACATGACCTTTTTTTTAAATATAAAGCAGTGAGTATCCAACACAACTGGGCTTCTTTTAACAATTGCTTTGTTGAACATTATATTTCACCGAATTTCAAATGTCTCCTTGAGCTTTATATCCTATAGAATGCAAGTCCTTACGCGTGCACCCTTATCCATCGCGTCGTCTAAGACATCCTTTCTCGATCCTCTCTTCCACGCGCGTGCTTATCGCAGGCGACTCTGTAATATCCCTCCGAGTCGCGAATCGAGCACGGCGTCAGGGCATCGCATTACGCTGGGTTAATGGACAGATGCCGTGGAAGATTAGCCGATATCGACGGCGATGTGAGAGCGAGAGAGAGAGAGCCACCCCGACGTACATTACATCCCGTGGCGCGCGGGCGCGCGCGTCAGTGTAACTGCCAATTATCGTTGTGGGCCGCTACCGTGTGTTCGCACGACGAGCCTGCGGGATTAACGCTCGCGTCAGATCTTGTTATTCAGCCCGCGGGCGCGGCTCCCTCCTCGTGCCCCCTTTTTCCCTCGTCATTTCTCATGGGGTGGAAGCGGAGAGAGACAGAGAGAGAGAGGGCGCCAGCTAAATAACTTAGCGATAATTGCTCGCATGACAAATGTCGAGTGTGCATTGCGCCGCAAGCGATTGCGCAGCTCGAATTACATTATGCGCGTCTGAGCACGCTCGCGTTCGGCTGATTCGCACTGATTCCCGCGTGCTGCTGGCTTTCCACATGTCGTGACCAGCCTCGAGGGGGCGAGTGTGTCGTGCGTGCAGTCGCTGTAAGCATGAAAAATGAGCAATAATGCTTAATTGGTTACGGCGTATTAAGTTGAAATATGATGCGCCTGTCGGGAACTCGTGTGCGCGTCTTGCCGTCTGCGACTACTACTGACGAACTTTCCGACATTTATTGAACGCACAAACGTCATCGAACGCTGCCCCGCTGAATGTATATTTTCCAAGTTTTTGAGACGTTTATAGTCGGCAGCGAAGAAACTATATGATAACTTTTTACATACCACGTTCCTTTGACTCCAGTTAATCGAACTTTTTATTGATTCGATCAAGCATCAAAATGATTCTCAAAAAATAGTAGCTTTAGTAAAGCCTCGCTGAAAGATAACCCGTTTTCTCTTATAACACAATTACAATTAGAAGTTAGATATTTTTCATTGAACGAGATTCGACTTCAACTCTGAAATGAGAACAGAATAAAGAAATGCGTGAAATGCCAAACGGGCGCAAAAGCGGGCATACAGCAGGGGTCGTGGTAAAAAGCGCATTTGCTATACGTGCACACAGCAAAAGAGAGAAAGAGCTGCAGCGGCAGCGGCAACGGCGGCGGTGGCAGTGGTGTGGCACATAACAGCAGCGGGTTAATGGACTTGCCGATTGATCGCGAAACGCATGTCAATACGTCGTGTCAGCGGCAGCGGTAACATATTTTTTTGCCTCCTGCCTCCGCCTGCTTTGCCACTAGAAACTCACCCCCTCCCCTCTCTCTCTCTCTCTCTCTCTCTCTCTCTCTCTCTCTCTCTCTTCTGACGCGAGCAAGCGCGAGCGCGGGCGGACAGCGATATCGCGTGCACACGCACACGTCGCTCTTTTGCCGCGAAATATACGCCCCACGCGTATGCATCGCGCTGCAGTCTGGATGAGAGAGAAAGAGGGAGGGCGCGGGGAGGTGCGAGAGAAGAGGGTGAGAGTGCAGAGCTGCGCATTTGCGAGCTGTCGCCCCCAACCAGCAGCCCGTCAAGGGACTGACAGTTTTCATTCCACGCATACTTGACGGGCGGCTCTGGCACTCCCTGCGCGCGCCCGACTCTCTTTTCTCCTTTCTTTTTTCTCTTTTGCATTCACCTATTCTGCTCCCTCCCCCTCTCTCCCTCTCCTTCTTTTTTCTCTCTTCTCTTGCTCTTCTTCTCTCACTCTACGTTCAGTAAAAATTAAAGAAATCCGTACTATTTGCTATCAAAGAAATTTTTTTTTCCTTTCTTTTCTATGCAAAAATTGTTTATACATTCTAGTTTATACAAAGATTTTATTGGTTTATAATTTTCCTCCGCTTGTTTCATATTGGCATATATGTTCAACTTCATTCAAAAATATGTAATGGTGTCCACATGAACTTTTGATATAAGTTTAAAGTAGAGAAAAGAACGTGACGTTCTTTAACCAATACAAAGAAATATGTTGCACAGTAAATGGATTTTGTTACATATGTTTAAAGTAAGGATATGAGATTTGTTGATTAAAATTTTATTCTTAATTTGAAGAGAACCCTAATATATATTTTTTTAAATCTATTTACATTATATATATAAACATTTTAATTGAAAGACCTGTTTCACAGATATTTCTTTTTCTCATTCCTAAGATTTTTTGACTCGGCAACTGGTAGTAGATGTCGGCAAGGCTGAATAATTTATGTATTCTCTTTTTTCACTGCGCCGTGAAACCATGTCTATTATTATTGAAATAAAGTATAAAATCCATTAGGACTTCTGTATGCATTTTTAATCGTATCTCTCGACTCTGCACCTTCTTACTTTACTGAATACGATAACTTTTCGCAAAGTGGCTCGTGGATAATTAAGTCGTTTAAAAAATGTCTGATACTTCGGCAGGTTGTCTTATAAATTAACACAAGAGTCGCGCGCCACGACAAACATTGATTGGGTGAGCAGAATAAATTATTCATATATTTTGGGAAACATGTTTTTTCTTGTCTCCGAGAAACGATAATATTATTCTAGTAAGATTATAATGATGCGATGATTTTGTTTATGATACAAAGTCATTATATTATTAAAGAAGATATAATGGTGAACGAATACATGCGCGTATATTGGCCCAAATATTATCAGAATCTCAAAGTATTTCTCCGAACGTATTGAATCGAACGATTTTTCTGGCGCTTTAGCCAACCAAAGTCAGAACGCATAACGGTGATACTTTATCCGCACAGCTGCAATTTGGCACGGCGAGCGTGCGGCGATCAAAATTGGTGTCCATTCGTTTTCGCATTCCCGCGGTTTTCTGCGCTCCCGCGTCGTGCATCATACACGCAGCCGTCATGCATACGTAACCCGACACAGGCGCGCACGAGCACGCACGTGAACACTCCTGTACACGGACAGATACAGAAGAAATTAACACCCCACGCGCGTGACGTTAATGATGACAGCCCCAGCGGCGTGTAATGGCCGGGCGAGCGCGCGTGCGGTTGGTTAGTAGTGGTGTACTGTTACGTCTGGCGATCACGCATATCGCGGACCGCAGCGGTCGGTGCTCATCTAATTATTTCGTCGAGATGCGATGATTCGTGCGCCAGATCGTTATCGCGATTATATATATATATATACACATGCGTTGCGCGTCTTACGCCTTTCTCACAGTGTATGCGCACCGATATTGCGTATGAATATACGAACCTCCGTTTCACAGACGATATATTATTAATTACGCTAATTGGCCGGTAGAGTATATCGCCTATTATTCTTACCACGCAATCAGCTGAAATTTGTTTCTTCGCCTTTCTGTCTATACATACTTCACAAGAACGAGTTACCGGTATGATAGGTGAGTATAAAATTGCGCGTATGTCAGCCTATTAATTATTAAGTTGCACGGTTCTCTTTTACAACGTGCATTGCATGACTAATTACTCGTTTGTAAATTATTGCACGCGATTAGGGAAGAATTACTGTCACTGCACGCCCGTCAAGGTAAGCAAGTGCAATATTCCACGCCTGCAACCGAGTAATTGACAGTTATGCGCGGAAAAGGGAAAAATGCGTATGTCGCTATGTGTGTACAGAGTTGCACCGAATGAGCCGTATTTTGCGTGGGAAAATGCACACGCCTACAGTACTATTCGAATACAACATTTCTCTTTGATACGACCACGTATTTGTAAGATGCAAATGTAATTTTTAATAGCCAACCATGAGTGTAGCATCCATTGTGCTAAATAATAATATTATCTAATCAATGAAATAACATTATTTAAACTTTATTGAAAATCATAGGCAGATTATTTATCGGAAAAATAAAAACATATATAGAATAAATTGAGAAAATAACGGTTAATAAGAATTATAAATTTCTTTTTACTCCAGGATGTAAGATTTTAATTTAATAGTCTCTTGGAAAAATAGCATATTTGCAACACAATATGTTGCAAATATTTTACGAAAACATATAAATTTCAGTATGATAATTTTTACATGAAAGTAATATTACCTTGTAGTTAATAGCGTTCAATTTTATTACATTGTCATCATGATTTATATACCTTGTTGCTGCGTGTTCCGAAGACATTAGCATGCGAAATAACCTTTGATTAGAATATGCAAATTACGTTTTCCCAATATTTATACTCTCATCGGTTTATTTTATGTTGTACCTGTAATAAGCTACTTCCTTAAGAAAATAAATATGTGATCCATATGAAACCTAATGTGAGAATTATGCATTATGTAATGAATCCAGTATAACATAATATGTTTGAAAAAGGTACCTTTTTTGAGAGACCTATATGTATGTTTTGACCTTAAACTGACTCATATAGATTTTTGGAAAACCAAACCAACTCACAGAAAAGTTATTAACACGTAGTCTTATAGGAAATCACATTTTCGACAGTTTAAATCAAGAAATTGATCGAAACGGGTGTTCAGATTTTAATGAAACCTTGAGAAATATATAATTTAATTATCCCATGAATCTAACGCGCACATCCAAATGTTGATTCGCCAATTTTTAGAGTTAATATAAGCAAATGAAAAAATTATGCATGCTAAGAAGTTAGAACGTCCGAAACGACCTAAACATGCACTTGACTCACGGCGTACCGATGGTACTCCCTTAAAGATTTTAGGTCCAGTCTAGTTTCTGTGGCAACCTAAAGGAAGCATTAAATTACTTTAAGAAAGTCACAGAATAGTTATAAGTATTATGAATTTGATTATATCCAGATTCATGAGATTAATAATTAATTGAAAATTTTCTTATAAAAATAAAGAAACTTTATTATGGAATAAATAACTATCAGAGTCATGCTCCAAACAACTAAATATCTTAAAATAACATGACAATGTCTATTGTGTAATTGCTATGCGCCTCCACTATGTTCATTTCTTCGAGCCATAACATTGTTCTTCTCCTCTATAGATTGATGTGCTGACAATCTAAGAACCATCTTGAATCTTCTTTTTTCTTTTCAATATTGGCCACTAAATATCCTCTATCTTGATCCAGCCTAGGCATTAAGTTACTGAGCAATGTTTTCCAACTGTGTACTCTGATCAACACACCAGAATCACATGAGGTTTCTGGAATTGCGATTTTGAAGACTCTCTAATTCCTTTCTTTAATTGACAGCGAAAAAACCGTAATAGTTCATGGATATACCGCGGTTCAAGGATCGTGAGCAGAAGTAGGAATCTCCGCAGGCGTGGCTCAAGGCTCTGTCAAAGGCCTCACAATGTGGAATGTCGCATACGACGGGTTACTGAGGATTAAAGTACCAATAGGACAATGTGGGTCGTAGTAGCAGTTGTAAAATCTACGCAACAACTAGAATAATGAGGCTGTACTCATAACAACCAATCGTAAATTCGACTACCCGAAGCTAGAACTATAGGGACACGCAATACGATTTGAGAACTGTATCTGGTAGCTGGGGATATGGATTGATAGAGCCTGGAACTTTAAAGACCACATAAAGAAGGCATCTTCCAAGGCAGCTAAGATTGGCACAACCCTGAAAAAGTTGATGCCTAACATAGGAGGACCAAAGTTGAGGAGCCGTATGCTACTGGGAATTACTGTATCGCGAATGGTTGTCAAGTATATTGGTTCCGTTCAATGGAAAATGGCACTACGCGTCATCAACGGATATCGCAGTATATTGCAGGTTGCGGCATTGCTGTTCGTAGGTATGGCTTCAATATGGCTCTTGGCTAAGGAAAGGGCAAACACCTGAAAGAAAAAAGAACTGGAAGAAGCTGCAATGCCTACGTTAAAGAGCAAAAGGGAAATCCATGAAACTCTACTTCAAAAGTGGAAGAAAGAATGTGACGCTTACCCCAAAGAAAGATGGACGTATAGGCTAATATAATGAGCGTCAAAGAGTGGTCAAGAAGAAAATACGGCAGCCTTGACTACTGTGTGACCCAGGCCCTAAGCGGGCATGGTTGATTTTCCGCATACCTAAGCAAGTACAAGAAACGAGATAGTCCAATTTACCAGAATTGCGGATCAGAATGTGATGACGCGGAGCACGCTGTCTTCATCTGTGAAGAAGAAGGAAGAAAGAAAATCACGGGATGAATGAAGACTAAAGTGTCCAAATCCCTAATCCATAAATGCTCGGCAAATAGTCTTGTAAAGGACGTGGTGTTGATGCGCTTTTCGTTTAAAAAATCATCATTTTTTCGTGACATACATTAAATACGATATATGTAGGTCTAATCTGAGCATTGGTCTTTTTCTAAACACATTCTCTTGAACTAATTTTTGGCATGTCTAACGAAATTCATCTTTACTTTGAACAAATTGAATCGAGAAAGTGTTGTTACAGTTTTCACATCCATACACTCACGCTTACTTGTACGTGCATAAGCATACAGTGCCAAAAAACTATGTTTAAAAATGAGAAGAAAACCATTTCAATAGTTATTCGGAGTACCTGGAAAAGAAAAAACTGAGTTTAGTATTGTACCTGTTTGTAGTAAATGTACCTGAACATAAAATTAAAAAATTTGTTTGTGCTAAAAGTCAAAAGTTTATATATATATATATATATCCCGTAATGGTCACATAGGGTCCGATGGACCCCAGGCTTACTTTGCGGCTATATATCTTGAAACAGACTATTTAAAATCGGACTAGTGGATACATCAGATAAAACACACATGACAACTATTTTTCTACGTGGGGTCCATGGGATCCCATTTAACCAATACATTATTATTAGGAGGTGTGACCATTACGCGATATATATGTATGATGATGATGATTACACCGATAGTAAGATAGTAATTCTTGTGATAGTTAAAAAGTTCATACAAATCAATATTGGGGTTGTTGCGAGGCATTACAACAAGCCGTTAATGGTCGATTTATTTTTTTGACTATAATTCATCAACAATACTGAATTAAAAAACCTAATATTGAGCGAAATCACGCGTATACCCGTAAAAGTTTGCCCACAAACTGAATCACACGTTACCTATTTTCCTATAAGTGGACAGGATTTAGGTAATTTAAAATCGTCCAGTACTTGATAACTTTTATTTTCTCAAACGGACATCAATGTCGTTCTTTCTAATTCTGAATTCCGCGCACGAATTTGCCATCATAACAAGGGCAATCGCTAGCCCGAATGAAGAAAACGCATGGAAGCAGAAAATGCGGAGAGAGAGAGAGAGAGAGAGAGAGAGAACGGACAGTCTTAACGAAGGATCAAGTGGGACGTCGCATACTTTTCCCGACGGGACCCGCCACCGCGGCCGTCAGCTCGTTAACGCTTGGATTTATGGGGAATGCTGTGCGCTCTCTACTGCTACGCCGCCACCGCGCGACACTGCAAGCCGTGTCGAAGATTATTGGGCTCCATGCTTTGGGAAGACATGGATGAGCTGAAAGTTAAACAGCGAAAATACTTCTATTTATATTTGGAGAACGGCAAATTTAAATATTAATAATATTTTAATGTAGATTACATTGCTACACTTATTTATTGTATCATTACATGACCGATATTTTCATTAATCTTTTAAGCTACATATTTATGTAAATTGAATTTGCTAGTTGAACAGCCTAACTGACTATCATTATATCACCGATCTTTTAGAAAGAGGATGTTATTCTTTCTTTGCTTCCTCCTAGAGGAAGCTTTG
>JAPYZO010002250.1:0-21100 GCA_030522905.1 Torymus flavipes
TATTAATTCCCAAATAAAACAATACAACACTTCCTCCGTCCGCAGATGTCCCCAGTACGCGTTCCGCTGCGCGTACGGCGGCTGCATCGACAACGACCTCAAGTGCAACGGTATGGTGAACTGCGCCGACGGCTCGGACGAGGACAGGCAGCTCTGCCAGAATCATCAGCCACCCGGGCACAGCGAGCGACCGCCGACCCCGCGACCGACGCAGAAACCGCCTAGTGGCACAACGACGACGACGAGGCGTCCAGATCCGTCGAGACCGGCCGGCTGCGAGGCGCCTGAGCAGCCCGAGAACGGCCAATATGTAATGGAGAAGAGCCAGTGCCAGCAGAAGGGCAACTGCAGAATACAGCCTGGCGAGCAGCTCGGTCCCGGTACCCAGCTGGTATACAAGTGCGATAGGGAGTTTAAGCTGAACGGCACCGCCGACGTCTATTGTGGATTGCAGGGCAAGTGGTCGGCCATCCCGGAATGCGAGGGTGAGTTTGTTGCGAATCTTCTAGTTTCTCGTGTGTGCGTACTTCATAATCGCAAGAATGATCTTTGCAACTCGATTTTTATATCTTTAGATCGAATGTTTTTTCTATATATTTTTGTTAAACGGAAATTAATCCACTTGTGATGATTTATACTGCTATAAACGTATAGGTTCACATCATGGGGAAAAATTTTAGTGTTAAATTTACTATTTTTGTAAAAAATTTTACTTCTTGCAATAGTTATATATGTCGTAACCAGTGAAATGAAGTATATCATACATGTATGATACTGATGCACCAGTAAAATTTTGTTGGAAGTTTACACAAAAATTTTACTTCGTGTATGAAAATTCATGGCTATGCAGGCTGGAATTTTTTCAACTATAACGTGAAATTCTGAAACTTATTACTGAAACTGATAAAAATCAATCATACATGTTTCCTTCAAAAGAAAATTTTGCTTTGTGTTTTGTAGAATAGCCATAAAAGATAAAAGTATAGCAGTAACGTTCATTATTTCCAGTCTAAATTACTGGTCACGTTATCGTTGAACAACAAAGAAATTCTGCGTAATAGTGAATTAGTATTTTCCCTCACTCTAAGGTACTAAAAAAAGTATAAGCTTTTCACCGCGTTAGTTGCTTGTAAAATCCACGTATTAAATTAACGGCACTAAAATTACTTTCAACATTAAATTTATGTTATTATTTAATGTTGAAATTTATTATATTTCTCCCTAAAAAGAAACCCTTCTAAATAATACAACATTTTCACCACCCACATCGAACCTCTCTCTAGAGATCCGCTGTCCAGCGCTGAGCAGCGCGTCACGTCAGGCGACCTGCAGCGGAACTGAGGGTTGGGTATCGTGCGACACACCCGCCAAGCCACGCACAACGGCGGAGGTCGTCTGCCGTAACGGCTACATCGAGGACACGACCGACCTGACGCGCAGTAGGAGCGTCGAGTGCAACGACCGCGGCGAGTGGTATCCCAAGCCCATCAAGTGCTTCACAGGTCCGTCGTCCTCAGCTTATCATCAGAACATAACCGTGAATCTTTACGTGCGCGGTCGTATACTCACGTGGAAGGAGACTTTCGGCGTCGTCTGTCCCGCGGTCGAGTTCATCCCCAAAGCCGCGCTCAATTATACGGTCGAGGTGAAGAGCGACAACGAGGTCGACGTCAGCGTCGACGTTAAGGGGTTCCTTGATGATATTTTTTATCCGTGATTTTAAGTTGTGTGGTGTGTTTTATAGTGTTTTTTGATTGTTTTGTGATAAGTAACGCGGTCAATTTTTACGGCCAGGTCTAAGGTATTACGGGGAGGAGGAAGCGTGCTTATAGCTTTTGTTAGGGCATTTTGATATAGATTTTTGTCTACAAGCGAGTATAGCATTGGTGGTGGTGACGTCCTTAGTTGACAACTTCGGGGGTATGGTGCAATTTAAATGTAAATTTCAGAATTTATTTTAATTTACTTTGGTATCAATTTTATTCACAAGGATTTACCGTATATATGTTGTTCTCTTTGAACTGAATTTCTTTAAACGTTGATACTTATATAACATTTTTTAAATTAAAATATGAGTTTTAACAGCATTTGCTCTCCTGAAGAAAGGATATAGGGTGATACTAGTCGCGTTAGTATTTCATATTTTAGCTTTAATAAACCAGTGACTTCATGAGATGAAAATGTATCGGATAACAGCGTGGCACGAATGTGTGTTTTACGCAAAATTGACGATGAAATTTCGAATAATTAATACTCAGCAAATAACTTCGTGTAATTAGCATGACAAACAAGTCGTTAGTTACCATTGATATTTTACAAGCTTTAAAGTAAAACTTGAGTTCTTCATTATTACCAAAGATAAGGTATATATACAATGTATAAAGAGCTGATTTTTTTAATACTCGTTATACGAAGAAATTCATCTGAAACCCTCATGTTATTATAACTTAACAGGCTTTATGCAAACAGTACTTAAAATGTGTATGATATTGTGGAAACAATACTAGTCTGTATATAATCGAATGATTTTTCTCGCAATAAATTTCACTTATTGTTGCATTAAAAGCTTCTCGACTCTGTAATTATTTTTCTTTCTTCCTCCTCCTAACTAGCCTAAGACTAATAGACCGCGACTAGCCATATAATTTAGCTATTGTCACAACTTTGTCTTCATAATTATGCAAATTCTTCGATATCGATACACGAACACTTTTATTCTTCTGACGCAAAAGGAATAGTATCTTCAATGCTAAATTTTCTCATAAAATCACATATGCTAAAGCCTAAACACTGCGCGAAGATCACTCTCTCTCTCTCTCTCTCACCTACGCAAAATCGTACACCCCTTCACCAATGCTCTATTTCGTCATATATAGCGTGCGGTGAGGCGACAGTCGGTTCAGCGGAGCCGCTCATCGTCAACGGAACGCGAGCCAACGTCACCGAGTTCCCCTGGCACGCGACCCTCTACAAGGCCAAAGCCAACGAGAAGCAGTTCATCTGCGGTGCCACTATTATACGCGATAATCTGCTCGTCACCGCGGCTCATTGCATCTACGACGAGGTGCGCAAGAAGGTCGAAAACCCGTCGAGCTTCTATATTGCGGCGGGCAATGTGTTCAGGGATTACGATTATCCGTATCACGATCAACGGCTGGTCAAGCAGGCAAGGGTGAGTATCGTTCCTGCGAGAACTTTTATATAAACAATTGCTATGTCTTGAAATGGTAAAATGACCAAAATATATTGTTCTAACTAAAATTGAAGCATTAATTTTTTTATATTAGAATTTTTTTAATATTTTTAAAATTTTTTGCTTTAAGGATAGAGGAAATGGGAGTTTACGAAGACGTAAATAAGTCAGAGATTCAAAGTATGAGAATAATAATTATGCAAAAATAAACAGAAATAAATAGTCGAAAAGCTTTGATTAGTTTAAAAATATTGATTCCCCAGGGCGTTACAATCGAGCGAGAGCTTAAGTAAATGGTTAAAAATTCTCCTTTTTTTAACGATTTTCTTACGCTGTCTTATTTGATTTCTTGTAACTTCCTGAAAAATTTATACTTTTAAAAGAATCGTGGCTTGAAGTAAAGCTCTTTCTGACAATTTTCTGTTCAATTTTCCATTATTACCTATATCGATTTATTTTTAGGTCTCTGTGGACACTATTACTTCCCCTATAGATGTTTTGAAAAAAGGCGATATCTTTGTCATTATAGCTCAATAAAGTCCGAATATACAAGGGTTCATTTTGAGAATCTCTTCTTATTAGACCTACAAAGTACATAAAATAATTGATTTTTTCCCGCTCAACAACAAAACTAATCCATTTTTCTGTTTGCCACCAATCGTCAGGTAAAGGACATATACATCGTGTGCACGTACCTCGGCCTCGAAGGTAACTACGCGAGCGACATCGCGATCCTGGAGATCGACAAGGCGTTCGTGTTCAGCTCAGTGCTGATGCCCGCGTGCATCGACCCGACCTCCCTCACGGACAAGACTGCCCTCGAGCCCGGCAACCTCGGCCGCGTGCCCGGCTTCGGACGCACCGAGCGCGGCTCCTCGAGCTTCATCCTCCAGTCGCTCAGCGTGCCCTACATCGGCTACAATGACTGCAAGGACCGAGGCGTCGCCACCGAGAGCGAGAGATTCATCACGGGCGACAAGTTCTGCGCGGGTTATACCAACGGTACGTAATATAGCTTTTTTTAGAAGGAATCGGGGTTTTGGAATTTTAACGATATGGTGTTGAGTTGGCGCAAGTGGATATACAGACATTGAATGTAGAAATGTGTAACATGGTTTCTTTCAATATATAATTGATATCAGAGACGATGTATAATGTGAAAAATATTAGAGACTTAAATACAGCCACCATGACTTTAATGCATATTATACTCAATGCTATGAAGAAAAGATCATATATGTAAATTAAAATCAAATTCTTCATATATAAACTTTATAGAAATATAATTTTATTCTGCATTAATTTTAGTTTTTAGTTTTAACAAATTTTCTAAGAACAGATAAAATGAAATTCTAAAAATTAAAATTAAATGAAAAATAAAAATGTCTTGATTTTGAACTAAAATTTTTTTTTTTTTTTTATCAATGCTATCTATTTTTGCAATGAAAATTACATTGCAAGTACATTACATAATATCTAACATCACTATATTGAAACATATTATGGTTCAAATTTTTATTTTCAACGTCTGATTCTACTTGATCCAACTACTTAAGAGGATATTTTAGTTTAATTGTAACTTAATTTATATAAAAAAGGAAAAATTGTTGTTAAAATTTTGAATTCTCTTGAAAAGATTTCATATTTATTATATATATATAAATTAACAACTTTACTGTTTTAAAACATATACACATTTTTTCTCGCCCAGGCTCGTCCGTGTGCGATGGTGACAGTGGAGGTGGTTTGGTGTTCAAGACCGACGGTCGCTGGTATCTCCGAGGTATCGTAAGCGTGGGAGTCGGATCGAAACAAGAAGGCGCAACGAGAGTCTGCGACAGTTACAGCTATTCTTTATATACAAGAGTGGCGAGCCACATGGAGTGGGTGCAACAAGTAATACTCCACACGGAAACCAAGAGGCCGTTCCGTGGTTGCAATTAGATTATTCACAATCAACGAATTTTCCCAGCCATCGTCCCTATATACTTCAAATATTAACGATTTATTAACGTTTGACTTTTAATTCACATCTGACTTCTATCGTTAAAGTAATTTTAACAAATTTGCCATCTACTTATGCAATGGGAGAAGACATATCAGATCATTATTTATAATAAAAATCTGTGCAATAAAAGGAACTTTTCATTTTAAGATTTCAAGCTCAAATGTAATTCATGAATGACTAGTCATTGTTTTAAGACTGACGATGCTTTATTCAATTTTCAATAAACGAAGATAATTAAAAATTGAACAATAACAGAGGATTTTATTTACCTTAAAAATATCCCATATACATTTTTTACAAAGCTCCTTGTGTTGGTTGTGTAGGTTTTGTGGAAATCCTGTTCTTAGGTTCTGGTAAATCTAAAAATAAGCATGATATTTATTATGAAATTGAATTAAAATTGTTGAAATTCTTGGTTGAAATAATATACTTTGACGTATTAAGATTGTTTTAATATGAATACATTACCTTGTAATCCTAAGTCTGATATACTAGGTAAATCAATAGAATTGAAGGATTGATCCTTGTTTTTATCTGCTTCATTAGAATCATTCCAATCAGTTCCCATTATTTCAGCCAATTCTTTTTCAAGTTCAGTATCAGACTCGGAACTAACCACAGGTAGTGTCATGACAGACTGCACTTCATTTAATTCTTCAAGAATCTAAAAACAAAATATATTAATTTTTTAATTTAGTAAATACTATAAACATTAAAACATTTATTTACTTTTCACAAAAAATATAAGTAGGTATGCTTTTAATTACCTCATGCATGTCATCCATTGTATCTTGAACATTATTCTCAGTCAAACCAGTATCTTCGAACTTTTTGAGAGCATTACAACCAGCCTTATAAGCAGCTAGTGTATCTGTATCGTAACGAGCATCGTGTATTCTGCTCAAAAGCCTCTCAACATTCTGCAATGCAGCACTGCGCTTTTCAATACACTTATCAAGTTCATGTTTTTTCCTTAGAAAACTTTTGGCCACTTGCCTCAAACCACTAGCCAATGATGATTTTGCTTTTAATATAACTTCATTCCTTTCTATCTCCAACTGTTCAATGTTTTTAATTAACATAGTTTCTTGCTGAGTTAATTTGTGAATACCCTCATCCACCTCTGTTACTTGTTCAGCACCTTTTGGAGAAACTTTTACAAGTAAATCCTGTTTATTATCTTCTTGACAATCTCTAAAAGCAGCTTTTCTTGTGTGCCTCAACCAGATCAAAGCAAGTTTGATGTTACTTTCTGTAATTCTATCATTGCCACTTTTTTCTTTACAACTTTTTGTCAATTCACTAAGAGACAAAAGTGTGTTTTCTTTTTTATTATCCATTGTGGATAAAATCAGTTCTCCTAATTCCTTTACAGTGGCCAAATGAATATATTTAACATCATTATCAATAACAGGTTCAGACACATAACTCTTGAGTTTTGAAAAAGACCAAGAAATTGGTTTTTTTACAAATATGTCAATAGTCCAACCTGTCCAAGTAGCACTTGGTTCTTTCATGAAGTCTGATTCCAATATAACTTCTCCATTTCTGTTTACAAAAGTAATTTATTAAATTTTTAGTATTGAAATCAAGATTGTAAAATGCTAATTGATAAAATTACCTGTAAAGTTCTTGTAGAACTGTTGGCAAGCACAAAGCTGTGCAACCATTTCTCTTAAAATTTGCATTTAGATCTGTTAAATTAAAACTGCAGCGCGCATGATAGTTGCACCAACTTTTTATTAACTGGTTCCAAAATTTATATTTTGAATTCCAATCTTCGGGATTTACAGCACGATTTCGAAAAGGTGCAAACAAAGACTTCATTCGGTCATCCTGATTCCAGCATTCCGGCAGTTTGTCAGCTGGTAAAAGTGTACTAGGAGTAGCTTTGTTTGGGGAAGACATGTTTATAATCTGCAATGCATAATTATGTAAACCTTAGTAATAATTAAATATATAAATAGTACAACCAGGTATATACTTACAACTTATAACAATGCCAGGAACGAAGATTGAGTAAATATTTATAAATAAAGGTTACTAGAGAGCAACAAATTAACTTATTCACATAAAATTTATAATCATAAAAATTACGTTGTCGAAGCGGCCTTGTTTTTCCTTGACAAAGAATGCAACAGTCGCATAGTAATCGGGATTTTTGAGTACCACTTTCTCATAATCTCCCAAATTTTTATGCACTGAAGACAATCAACGTAAGAATCCCTCGAAATTGTAAAAAATTGGTAATCTCATGCTCTTCGCCAGCAGTACACAATAAAAATATGACGTTAAAACTGGATGATGATACGCACACGCCACACGGAGCGGAACACGGCGTAGATATACACAAACACAAATACGCGTCTGCGAGTTATATATCGTCATAAACTCATATAGTGAAAATTGTCAGTCGAATACGTGTAAATTTACAGTTTCGCGACCGTCGGGCGCAAGAGAGCAGATTTTTTTTTCTTTGCGATTGCACGTCGAGAGAGGACGACGAGCCAAGTGTGTGCTAGCGTGTGGTAGCGGCTGACTTCTCCTCGGTCGAAAAAATGGCGACTCGTCTGCTAAGACTCAACTCCGCTCTGCGGAAATACGCCGACAACAATGGACTTTTCAAGGTATGCTCATTAACAATGTTAACTTTAATGTCTGCTTTCCCCTCAGAGCGAATATCGCGAAGAATCATGAATTTTACTTGACTATGAAAACGCAAACATAAAGTTAACTTTGACGGCACCTTCCTTACGTAATACTGGTCAATTTTTGCGTTTTATATAAATAATTTGATTAAAAAATTTTCGTTTACAACATCGGGCGTGAATTTCGTCGTATGTCACTCTTTTTTTTACTTCCTTTTCCTGGAAATCAATGTCTTGCATGTCTGATTTTTTCTAACCTAGAATGTACAAAAAAAACCAAGTTCTGCCTTGCAGTCTCTTGTTTCCCAGTTTTACACTGGATACGTTTGTCATGTTACATTGTTTCTATATTTCAAAACTTTGCAGATTTCTAGACAGTGGAGATCAACTGCTGCCTCTCTCCAACAGGCACTTATCAATCAGCCACCAACCAAAACTTCAACGCTGGAGAATGGTATGAGAGTTGCCAGTGAGGACAGCGGTGCTGCAACTGCAACTGTTGGTCTCTGGATCGACGCTGGAAGTCGATACGAAACTGATGAGAACAATGGTGTTGCTCATTTCATGGAACACATGGCTTTCAAGGTATTTTATGTAGTAAAGTTATTTTTTTAACAAAATACATGTGATTCAGATAAGAAAGGATTTTGAACTTTATTTGAAATAAACATAAAATCATTAAAATTTGAAATTTTAATTTCTATTCTTTTAATTATATTTAAATATATAATTTGCATCAATTTCAAGATAATTGAAAACTTAAGAAATTAAAAGTCAATAAATATTTACATATTATGAAAATTTCTATTTTGTTTTGCTCTAAGATTCATTTTATATTACATTTATGTAACAAGAAAACAAGTTCACATGGAGGGTTGCCAAAATCTTCATGACTTTAACAGAATTTTCCTTCTCATGATTTTGAAATTGGTAATAATATTTATTTTTCATTGTTCATTTTTATCACAGGGAACAGCCAAACGATCACAAACTGATCTTGAGTTGGAAATTGAAAACATGGGTGCCCATTTAAATGCCTACACGAGTCGGGAGCAGACAGTCTTCTATGCCAAGTGCTTAAGTCAAGATGTCCCTAAAGCTGTTGAAATCCTCAGCGATATCATCCAAAACTCCAAACTGGGAGAAAGTGAAATTGAGAGGGAACGAGGAGTCATTTTAAGAGAAATGCAAGAGGTTGAAACAAATCTACAAGAAGTTGTGTTTGACCACTTACATTCTGTTGCATACCAAGGCACACCTTTGGGAAGGACAATTCTTGGACCAACTGAAAACATTAAATCAATCTCCAAGAATGATCTTCTCCATTATGTCAAGACCAACTATGGTCCACCAAGGTATGAAAAATTAAATTATTACATTTAATTTATAAAGATATTACTTTACATTTATTTATAATATGTTATAGTGTTGATACTTAAATAACAGAATAACAATACTTGTATTTATATTGCAATGAATGTAATACTTATACAAAAAATAATGCGAACTATATTATCAATTCCATATGCAGGTTTGTTCTTTCTGGAGCTGGTGGTGTTGATCACAATCAACTGGTTCAATTAGCTGAACAACACTTTGGCAAGATGACGGGGCCTGTGTATGACACTATTCCCGACTTGGACGAAAGATGCCGTTATACCGGTTCGGAAATCCGTGTCCGTGATGATTCAATGCCTCTTGCCCATGTAGCCCTTGCTATTGAAGGTAATATTTATATATATATTTTTTAATTAAATTTCCTTACATTATTTTAAATAAAAACTTAACATTTTTTAGCAATACTTAAAAAAAAAGTATTGAATTTAAAAAAAAAAAAAAAACTTTTAAATTGTTGTATTTTGATATTATAATTCTTATTTATTTTGTGCCATAGAAAATGTAAATATCTGAAAAATATGTGCATAGGTGCTGGATGGAGAGATGCTGATAACATTCCCCTAATGGTTGCCAACACTTTGATGGGTGCTTGGGATCGCAGCCAGGGTGGTGGTGCAAACAATGCTACAAATTTGGGAAGAATCGCGGCATCTGGTGAATTGTGCCACAGCTTCCAAAGTTTCAACACATGCTACAAGGTACTGTATTTCAATTTTATCCAAATGATTTTATACTTTAAAGAATCAGGATTGAAGAAACTAGTATCTCCTAAAAATTAAATAGAAACTTATTCTTTAAGGATATAATGTATAGAAAGAATCAATCGAGTTTTCAACAATATTTTGATGTTTTAATCAGAAAATAACCATAACTGCAGAATGCAATGACATTTATAAGAAACTTTTGCATATTATTATCATTTTAGTTTCATTCTACTATAATTTTAAATATAAAGTATAATTGAAATAAATAATTTTTTTATTTAATTTACGAAATCAAAATACTCTTCATAATTTTGATTCAAGTTAAAAAATATATCAACTTCAAACTTACACACCCCACTATATTATTTATTTAATGGTATGAGGATTTTATTTACTTATAAGCCAACGTTTTATTTTAGGACACTGGTCTGTGGGGTATCTATTTCGTTTGTGAACCAATGCAATGCGAAGATATGGTATGGAATATTCAGCAAGAATGGATGAGGCTTTGCACACAAGTAACCGAAAAAGACGTTAATCGGGCGAAAAATATTTTGAAAACGAACATGCTTTTGCAATTGGATGGAACCACTGCTGTTTGTGAAGATATTGGTAGACAGATGCTCTGCTACGACCGCAGAATTCCTCTCCATGAACTTGAAGCTAGAATAGAAGTAAGTTTACTATTGCATTATATTTTCATAAACTATATTGATTGTAATGTAACATTTTTAAATACTTGATGATTAATAAAAAAAATCTTTTACAGAGTGTCACAGCAAAAACTATTCAAGAAGTAGGCATGAAATACATCTATGATAGGTGTCCAGTTGTTGCAGCAGTTGGGCCAGTCGAGAACTTGACCGATTACAGCATAATTCGCGGAGCGATGTACTGGATAAGACTTTAAATTTCTCTAAAAAGGTTGCTAAAGTTATTACTTGTTAGAGAATCCAGGTTGAACAGTGACATTGTATTGTTTTACGTAGTAAATTAATTTATAAAATTACCAACCAATTCGCAATTTCAGTGTCACATGCTGCAAAATACTAGCTTTATCATGCTGAATCATCAAAGAATGTTTAAAATTTCGTGATTTGTTTAATACCATCAAAAGTAATTCAAGTATGTACAAGTAATAAAAATACGTGTACAGAAATGACATCGGTATACAAAATAAAACGTTAATTTCTTTTTCCACTGTTATTATTTTTGTAAATAATTTTAAATACATAGAAATTTCATCCTCCACCTTATCAATGACAAAGTTTTGTTACAATTAAATGAAGATACATTATATATCTTAAGTTATGTCACAGAAAAAATGCCCAATAAAATTAATCTAAAGTAATAGTAAGTTTTGATTTAATACTGACTAGAATATGTAGATTAAACATAATCAATTCTTATTGCGTTTGCAATATATAGATCAAAAGATCTAATATCAATAATATCAAAAAGTTATAATTCTTATTGTATAATTTGTTGAATGTTTGAAATTTTTATTGCTAAAAAACTATTCTGTAAACTCACTAACTGTAAGTAAAAAGAGATTTTTCATATTTGTCAATATTTGTAGTAAATTGTAAATTATAAATGCTTAACTATACATATGTACAAAATTGATTTATAAGAGATTCAATATATAAGCGCATTAAAATCCTATCTATTATTGTGATGCATAAGATGCACTGGTTTTGAATGTCCTTATTAATTTAACTATCTGCCATGAGCACTTCCAGGTACTGTTGTTTGCCTTGGTGCTGAGTCCTTACAAATTTTGGCAGTCATTTCAGCTAAAGGTTCTAATTCTTTATGATTTATGAGATCAAATTCTGCTACAAAATAGTAAAAATGCTTGTAACATGTATTGACATGAGGTTCCTGAAAAAGTAATATTTGTTAATTACAATTTACTCCAAATTGAAAAGATTTAACAAACTTCAATACTTACTGCTCCAATAGCAACTATGCGATCAAAGTGATGTATGTAGACATGAACAAAAACTCTAAATAATCGAGTTAAAATTTTTCGGCACAATGGTATAAAAGTTTTGGGAAATGGTACATCTATAAAATTTCAGTCAAATTAATATTGATGTGAAAAGTTTATTTTAAATTTTAATTTAATAAGTAAAATTCAGTTTCTCACCTGTTGACACTGGGAAGAGAGTTTCATTATTTATTTGTGTTTCAATCCACTCCATTAATAAAGTAACATATTGTGGAGCTGGCAGTGCTGTTGGTTTCTTATACTTATCCCCGTCTGCCCATAAGTATTCAAAGCGAGCACCACCGCTCATTGCTGGGCAGGAAGTTGAGTCACAGTATTCAGATATTGTGCCATAAATGAGATTAATTCTATTGAAGAAATCCACAACTGAAAGTGAGAGTGATAAATAATATAGCGTGCAATTAAGTGGAGGAAAAATTTATATTAATGCAACTTTTTATCTATTTGATAAGAACCTGCATATTCTCAGAAGTGAATTTATCCAGAAACAAAAATATAATAATATTGAAATACATAAAATTATTTAAAATTTAACATTTTTCTAATGTCAAGAAAAGTGGCGACATGTTACATAATAATAAATGAACTACTGGCCACTATGGACAAAACTGACCCACATTCTAAAATTAAAACAGCTTCCCCCACAGCAGGAAGGCAAACTATTTTAAAATTATATTCTCAACTAGCTATCAGTGATAATAAAAAAAAAAAAATTACCGTGCACTGCTATCCAATCATTCAGGTCCTCCCCAGGTGGCAGTTTAACAACATTTCGCAAATTTATTCCAGAATTCAATGATGCCTGTGCTTGTTTGTACAGTGAGTATCTCATTGTACCTTGTGTTAGCCTCTTCTTAGGACGGAATGTCTGCAAAAAACAAAGATACCATCATTAAACACTGTCGAAAAAGGCAATCACCCATTTAATTTTTCCCTCACTACACACGCAGAGGGTAAACAAACAACATCAGCTGACCGCGAACCGAACTTCCCGGCACGCTTGCAAGCACACTGTGTAACTCTCCCTATTTATAAAAAACGAACTTGCAGCAAATCTCATTCGCGCATTACCTTTCTCTCTCCCTCCAGCCGCACCACCACCACACCGGAATACTCAAAATCCTGCCGCGCACACAAGGACATCACGCGACACAGCGACGGCCTCACAGCCCAAAACCTCGGGCAGGTTAGAAAATCGATCGCCGGCTGTCTACTAGTAATATCCACAAGCCCAAAAGCGCACTCACCTTTCCCTTTTGGAAAAATTCCACGAAACCGCTGAGCGCCATTTTTCCACCTCAGGATATGCACTTCCTCTCTTATAAAACTTCTCGGCCGAAGTGTGTGTCCCTCTCTATACGGCAGCGCGGCGCGACGCAGCTCCAAAAAAGAGCAACGAACGTGTGCAAGTATAGGAGCGAGTGTCGCGCCAGCCAGTAGCACACTACGCATCGAAAATCCATTCGAGAACGCGCGCACAGAACACACGCACACACGCGAGGGGGAGAGAAGTGTACGGCGGTATGACGGCGGCAGGGTCGTCGCCGTGTCCCCCCCTGTACTATGTATGTATATACTCGCGAGAGAGAGAGAGGAAATCAACTTCCGAACGAAGAGTTTCTCTGCTTTATCGAGCGGCCGTGAGATGTATGTGTGTGTATATTTGTGTGGGTGACCGCAGCCGCTGCAGTATAATAGCGATCGACGCGTTTCGTTCGGGCCGATAAGGGGAAAGAATAATTTGTTGTCCGCCAGCGCGGAGAATGGATTACACTCGTTTCCCGAGAACAAGTAGTTACTCTTTCTCTCCTTTTTCTTTTTTTGCATGTATAGATAGGTAACGAAGTGGTTGCGGAAGGGGGTGTGGATGTGGAGATGCGCGCGTGCAGTAGAACAAGTCTGGTAGGGTAGGACACGTGTGCGTCGCTATAGGGGGTGGGAGAGGAAGGGAGGATGATGCGCGAAGGGAGAGATAGAGCGCGAGCGAGTGCTTGTTACGTCATCCTTTGAAGTCGTTGACACGGATGGAGAAAAAAAAGCGTCTATTGTCTTACTTTTCACGTTGTAGGCTGTACCTATAGGATGGAGTTAAAAAAAGAACGAGATAATTTTAATTTTTAAAGAGCAGATGTTTTGTTATGTTGTATAGACGCGGTTTGTATTATAGGTGAACAATTGAATTTGCATTGATTGTAGATAGTTTCATAAGTTGCGGAAATCGGGACTTTGGGTTTTATTAATTTTGTTTGTGTCGATAAAGATAATTGTAGGTATTGTAGAAGTAGTTGAATTCAGTAATTTTACTGTGAAAAAAGATTCTCAGTGATATAGGTATTGAACATTTTTAATATAAATCAAAATAGTTTACGAACTTCACTAATATTATAAAAGATAAAAATACTTATTCATGGATAATATTTTATATTTTTTACAATGAGAAAGTTATACATTTACCAAATCGTATCAATGATAAATCGTATTTTATATTTAAACCATTGACGAATAAATACAATTATTCCTTATCTATACCTAATAAAACATAATTATTTCGATGAAAAAGCGGAAAATTGGGTCATTTGGACGACAAAGCAAATTTCGTTTTACGATGGTAAATTATATTTATGATATCCCATTATAAAGACATCATTATCCTTTTTGTTGTGTCGGTTATCAAAGAAATCGAAATTTCAGAAAATAATAATTGACTGCAGAGAATAATCTAGGTCATCACACAGACCTGTTACTGGGTGTATGGATATTAAATAACGGTAATAAATGGTATTTTATTACAGAATTATCGGGCGTCATGAAAAGTTATAATATACGATACTGTATATAAGTATACAAACTGAATTATAATAGGTATGAGAATTAATGATGTGTAAAAATTCAAGATTTATTCAAAACTATTGGAAGGCTCTGTAATATACTATATCTATATTTTATTAAATACTTCATGCAATTATTATATCAATGAAAATCATTTGATCTCAATTAAAAATATAATATTTTGTCTATGTATCGCCGTTACACCTAATTATAACATAATAAAAATATATCTATTTCTATTGTAGATTTCGAAGTAGTAGAGCCAAGGTCCTATATTCTTACGAGACATTTTTCCATTACTTAGGTATATCTATTTGAAAGACCGAATCGCTAATTTCTGTCGCGATTATGTTATCGCACACGTAACGGAAAAAGTACTCGGCTTAAACGCACACTTTTTAAAAGACAGGAAAATGCATATTTCATTGCTTTATACAAAATCCACATGTATACTTAACATGTATACTTAACGTGCAATGGAATAAATTTGACAAGCGTATAAAAAGATTCTTTTATACCTATGAGAGCGCAATTTTTCCTGCTTCATATAATAATATACGAAGACAATATAATCCTTCATAGTGTCTACAGAAAAAAAGCAACCTACAAAAAAAGAATCTCGGCTCATGAATAATTTGACCCTATAAATGATGAACTAAAGATTTCAGGAGCAGCAACGCCTCGTCGCGAAAACTTTATCCGCACTCGCGGCCGTACTTTTATGCTAAATTACACATTTCGCCACTTTGCGCGCTCGAACTATATACCTTAATTGTTTTGCCTCAGCGAGCGCGAACTCCTCGTTGATCTCTTTTTCTTTTTCTTTACTTGAAACTTCGCGCTTACAAGTTGCTGACCAGTTCAAAGCTGTTTTGGCCAGTAGCCGAGATAGGGAGGGAGACTAAAAATGAACTGCGCGAGAGCGCACTTGAATTTTCATTGGGCGCGTTATATGGTGATGATATGATCGCGCGCGCGCGCGCGCGAAAGAGTGAAAAATCAAAACGACGCCGCGCGGGTAAAAGTTGCGGGCAATTGGATCAATTAATTCGTGCTATGATATAGCAGTTAGCACTAGTTTGTTTTGCATATATAAACAGAGAAAGTGAGAATATACAGCATTAGCTCAACGATTCTAACTATTTTATTTACGGATTAAATTTTGATTTTTTTTTGTTTTTAATATGTCAATTTGTATTGCCTTTTGTGTGTGTTGTCTTCAAATAGATATACAACGTAATAATATTAGGGATGAACACAAGTTAAATCAAATTGCGTCACGTTAATACCGTAAACTAGAATTAAATTAATCATATTAGCCTAATTCAGACATAGTTCCATCCACTGTTACTTCTAGTATATTGACTTACATACTTCCAACATTTCAATGAACTTTAATTTAATTTTCATATTGTCATTTAGCCTTAATTATTTACACACGTTTTCATGTAAAGATTTTAATTAATTTTATTCTTAAATAACTGTCTATTAACAAATAGTTAATTAATACACAAAAATATATTTATAATTATACTTAACATAATACCATTAAGTTTATGCGTAGAGCGATAAAAAAAAATATAATTAAGTGAGTTTTTTGTCTAATTGTTCCAATAATACTTTTCTGTAATTCGATTGAACTCGCACTCTTTCAGTTTTACAGCATCACATAACACACGCGCGCTGTAAAAGTATAAGTCTATTAACTTTTTTGATTGTTGCGGAAAAATGCTTTCAGACTAAAAATGCTTTTAACGAAATATGTCCATTAAATCTCTAATTAGAAACTCTACAGTCTTTATGATATATAAATTTTAGTGTGGTATTTGATTCCTTTTAATTCATGGAATACCTTTGGAACTCGGATTTCTTTGAAACTTTTATAGCGTCGGGGTTTCAAAAGTCCCTATTTCAGTAGAAAAGTGGTAAAAAAAGGTATTTCGTACCGTATATTCACCATGCGCGATACCAAAAATTTGAAATTGCAAATGAAAGAAAGTATCACGGGGAGGTGGTAAAGGATAACGCGATCATATTGCGTCAAAAGAGAAACTGAAAACACACTTTTTTAGTGTAATTCACTTAATTGAATTTTATTTATAATTTTATTGAGTTCGTGATAACAAGCTACATTAATATAATATCATGATACATTTTAGGTACAGATATTATTAAGTAAAATACGATCTATGTTTGTAAGACAACTCCATGGACACTTTATCTTTATGTATAGTCAACGGGGCATATCTTATTCAAACATTGCGTCGTCGCAGATATAGTTTGACTTGTGAAGTTTGACTATAAATTGCAACTAAATAATAAACAAATAAAATTACGTAACTCCCGGGTGCGGAAGACTTTTAAGGTATATTTCAATAAATATTTATTTATACTCTCAACCAAACAGTAAGTACTTCGCAAACAGATAGAGAGACTTTCTACAAAGTTCTCGTATATATTAGATAATCTTCTTAGTGGTTCTCGCTTTACTCCGAAATAAAGTAATCTATATGTAAAAAGTTTGTTTAATTCCTTATTTGTTCGAAAGAGTTATTTCTTTTTCCAGCATAACGCATTGATTCTCCTGAGAGTTTTGCGTATATTTAATTATGAATTTCTATAAAATTATAATCTCTTCATTTTATACGAGCCTTTCCGCTTATTATAAATATTTAGTTTACAAGTACATTTTCAAGATTGAAATATTTCATAAAACCACAGTATAAAAAACCTTTTACCTATAATGACGAAAAAACTGAAAATAGAAGCTTACTTTTCTTATAAATTCTAAGATTGTTTGATATCCTTTTATAATTTCAATAATAACAATATGTCAATGTTAAATTGAATAATAACCCGTCAACTAAACAGTTAAAAAACTTTTTTTTAAAACCCGATAAAAACACAATACCCTCACTCTATAAAATGCCATATCCCATCACAAAAGAACCCAAACATCAACCCTGACGAATTTATATCACCCCGCTCTCATCGCACCTCGGTGCGAACGAAACACCCTGCGGGCACTACCCTTCCTCCCTACATACACCTATACGCACCACCCACACCTCGCACCAAGGCCAACCATCTCTCCTCTCTCGTCCGTTTACCGTCCACCGTGTAGGTGGCGCCTGCGGTCCTATCTACCGCTCTCGCGCCGACTGCCGCAAGCGCGACGTGTGTGATACGGGAAAACGGCGCGGGCGCTTCGGCGTTCAGCAGCAGCAGCAGAGTCGGCGAAGAGGCGCAGGCAACTGTTGCTGTTCGCGCTCCGCCGCTGCTGCTGCTGCCACACACAACCACTCGTCGGCCAACTGTCCGCGCGATCGCTCGCTCTCTCCGCCGCGTGTGCGCGCGCGCGCTACCTATACCTATATATATATAAATTTGTCACTCGCCGGTGTTTCAGAGATCCTTGTGTATTTTTTACCGCACAGTGGTGTGTCGTTAGGTTCAGAAGAATTTTCGATTTTAAAGTAACCGCGCTGCAGTGCTGTATATTACACACACACACGCACACACGCGCATACATATAATATTAGCGTATGCGCAAAGCAGACAAAGGGAAAGAGTTGCATACGCATGTGAGGAGGAGGCAATAGTCGTCCTGCGGTCAACAGCGGCGCCGGGGCGCTGCCCCCCCACCATCTAGCGCTGCGACACACGTGTGCACGCGGTGAACCAGGAAGATCACGTACTTAGAGCAGCGGCGACTTTCGCCGAAAAGTCAATCCACGTGCCGAGGAAGAAGGACCTATATACCCTCCATATCGTATCTACACGCATAAGTGCATCTCTCTCGCGCGACTGCGGCCCTCTGTGTGTACTGTATAAGTATAAGGGCAAGGAACTCCTGCGCTCTGTCTCACTCTCTCACGCGGGGGAAGAGAAAGAAGACGAAGTAGGATAACACTATATATATATACACACAGACGGGCAGTGTGCTGCACGCTGCTGCAGCGGCGCCTCGAGACAGAGAGGAACTTGTATAGCCCTCCTCGCCTGCGTCTCTGCGTCTACTCTCTTTCTCTGTGCTCCCGCGCGTGTGTGTGTGCACTTGTGATCGTCAGCAAAGAATTCGCCCTCCGTACCCCGTGAGTATATACACCAGCTCATTGTTTAGTTAAGAATAATAATATAACGTGTAGGTATATGTAGGGCTAATCGAAAGGGGGAGAAGCGTGCGCACGGCGTGTGATAGGTGCGGGTTTTGTTTTGGAGAGGCGCGCAGTATGTGCGTGTTATTGTTGTAATCGAGTGACATGTGAAGTGGAGTCGAGATCGCGAGGATTCCTCGCGTCCTTGTCGCTGCGGTTTGATTTGCCTGGATATAAATCGATGCCATTGGGATTTGCAGGTGGAGAAGGCGTACTGTGACAGGTGGGAATGTCGTTCATATCATAATCGAGCGGGGTGAAAGAGAAAAAAATAACGGTGGTGACAGAGTTGTTATAGTTGGAGTTTGTTTGGTCGATGATTAGGGTGGGTTGATCTTTTTAATTGCGAGGAATAATCCGTGGAGATTAAATGATATGTGATTGATGAGAAGTTGGGACAAAATTGCATTAAGGCAGTATAAATGGCACGCGAAGGAGTCAGTGACCTCGCGAATTATTGGTATTGATTCCGAAATTTTTCCGCAATTTTTGGGGATATACTACTAAAAAGGAGTAAAACGACGTAGATGTTGCGTAAATTAAAAGGATGAGAATACGACGACTAAACGCGTATACGTATTAAAATTGCAAAGTGCCATCCATTAACCGAGCCCTAATTGACCTTGCAAAATTAATCGTGTACTTTTCCGCGTGAATATACATTATGTACGTGACTCAATTGGTGAGTCATGAACGCGCTCGCGAAGGGCTGTTGTTCTTGGTTATACCTTTTTTTTCTTTTTTTTTCGTGGTTGATAGCCAGGGATTGGGTTTTGAGAGTATATACGAACATCATAAAATCAATACTTTCTTGGACGATTTTCGTAAAATTTTTTTCAATAGCTTTAACGTTTCTTTGGTATGCCGCATTCATGAACGTATTAGGAATCGATAATTGAAGCAAAAGTGTCACCGTTGAAATCTAAGATAATATTTTTGTTCTACTGTGTATGTATGATTTATTCTTAATTGAATTGTATAGGATAATGCAGTGTAATGCGAAGTCGTAGCAACGATATAAATGTCACAACGATAAAAATGTTGCATCTGAATAGTAACGATTATTTTCTTTCAAAAATAAGCCTATAAACCATAAATAATAATTGATACCAAGCTGACTTCAACATTAATAGTAAAACTATATTGATTATGTGGCATCATCAAACAAACCAAACTTTCATCTTAGAATAAAAAGAAGCTTGTTTATTACAAGTATTTTAATTTTCTATTTCTCACGCAATTATTGTAACAAATTTATTAATGATGAATCATTTAAAATAAGTGCGTTATTAGAAAATTATCAGACACCTTTTGTTCTCATTAAAAATAAAAATAAAAAATTCTCTTGAAAAGCGTAACGAAGTTTTAAGTGGTAAATCGATATTTTGTGCAGACAGATATTTTTAGATCAGAAGCACTCAATAATTTCGGATCTGTTTATCAAGCCTGCATACGACAGTGTCTGCATATTTTATTAAAGTATTTTACAATATCTAAGCAATACACTGGCTTGTCAGATTGATTCGTTCCAATTATAAATTAAAAAACTATTTTTATCAATATTAAACTATAATAAAATTTTTCGAACATATCCGGATAAACATTTCAAAACAAATTGTAAGTATCCATGCGTACTTTTTGTCACACTCAGAACGCATCATTTATTCAACCTCAAATCGTTCACAAATAAGTCATTTCTCTCCCTAGTATCAGCATCAAACCTAATCATACATTTCCCGAACCAATTACCACCCAACGAAACCTCACCGTTTCTCTCCAACATCCGCCTCCCGATACACACGTGCGCGCAAACAAGCAACTTGAACTTCTTCAACGGCGCAGGGAGAAAAGCAATTGGCCGCGACTCCGCAGATGTATAATAAGCGGCCACATAAAACGCGTGACACATTATTATGGTGTCCGTTATGTCTTGTGTTTATATATCGTGCGCACGCGCGCGATACGCAACGATCGTGTACCAATTACACAATTCGCTTTCGCTGCGTAGCGCCGCACTCGTCGCGGATTAATTTTTCTCGGTCGCTTCGATTCCGCGAAATCAGAAATATTCTCGTGATGTCGAGTGGCTATATGCAAGGAAGCGGGAGGGTTTCAGTATATTGCAATGCATTCGTCGTGTGAGTTGATT
>JAPYZO010002251.1:0-20660 GCA_030522905.1 Torymus flavipes
AGCCCGTCCACTTAGGCTGCTCGTCGGCGATTCATATTTAAACATTAAAATAATAGATTTTATGTTTTAAATGAAAGTGACTTTGATTTTCGTTTATTGATATATAAGTTAAAAGCATTATTAGGAAAAAACTGACTGTAGCATGATAAGTGCTAAAACAAGCAGAAAGTATAAAATTCCTGAAAACGTATAGTCGACAAAACCTTGCTATTTTCGTAAATTTTATACCGCATTAATTCTCTAAACTCGTACTTTGTCATGGAAATCGTCCCTTTACACAATAATCATCTGAATATAACTTTGGTAATGTCACCCGACCATTTCGTACGCACAATAGTTTCGGCGCAAGAGCTTCCATTCCCCCGCCTCTATTTCGTAAGAAACCCACAAGAAAGATCCACTTTTAAAAGCTCGTCATCGGCAAGGGCTCCTCTATCCCATATTTTTAGTGTCAAAGAAGAGTGTCAAAGATATTTTTACCGCGCACTTCCAGCGTGATATATCGCCCCGCTGAATTGTTCCTATACCTCTGGCCTATTTAAAAGTCCTAAAAGACCTGACTTATTCTTTGCCTATACACACACAGACACACACACACCAGCGTCACGTGGCTCGACATTACGATCTAGAACGCCGGCTTACACTTATATATCCTTCCGTCGCTAAAATTAGTTTCGTAAGATGACTCTATCGCCCATTGTGATTTCTTTTAAATTTAAAGAGAGATAATGACCTGCGAGCATGCTCGCCTGTATATGTATATATCTGACGAGGCGGGAACACAAGCGCTTCCCGGAACATTATCTGCAACAAAGGCGCGTTAAAATGTTCGCTCGCACACACAGCTACCAAGGCTGTAATTGTCTTTATCTTTAAAAAGGCGCGTCGTGATTATTATTGAGTGCAGTTTTAAATTTTAAAAAGGACTCGCGCTCTGTGTATGTATAAAATATACATATATGTATGCGAGACGGCCAAGGAGAAGCTGAAAAAGTGTCGAATTCGAGAGAGAGGGGAGAAAGGCGTGTAATTAGATGAGTAAGAAGTAATTCTAGACGGCACGTACCATCTAGAATAACCGTGATGGCCGAAGGAGAGGAGGAATACCTGCGTGCGTTGTTGTTGCTGCCGGCGGGCGGTCGTGGGTATAAAAAAAGAATCGATAAATCTGGTGCGCGGTGTCGACGTAATGGAATTACTCAATGCAAATTTAATGAAAATACATGTATACGCTACTACCGTCGTATTGTTTTACAGGACATTAGTGTGTTACTCCTATTTTAAATTTCAAATAAGAACACCGAGGTAAAAGTGCGTATTTTTTCTTTTTTTTTTTATCTTATCTAGACCTGCATTTGCCGACGGAATTCAATATAGGTTTCAGTTTTTACGGTCTCGAGGGAAGGAAAAGAACGCTGACGAAGTGGATTGAACGCCGACAGTGAAGGGAAAAAATAGCGACGTCTACACAGCACGATATATATTCATTCCGCGCTATCTTTATTTATTACCGCGCGACGCTGACAAAAACTTTACAGCTGGAGTCGCGCGCGCGCGCTGCAAACTACTTCCGGCAGACACAATACACCGCGCTTATGACAGCGGTGCATCCATCTGTGAAGGCTGGAGAAAAAACTCGACTGGCCAAAGTGTGAATTGAATACATGTACGCGCCCATTTTTTTATCAGTCTGGTTATAATGGTGATTAAACGGCCTGCATTTAACCGTGCATTACACGCTACTTGCGTCATCGAAGGAGGATAAAATATTCAACAGCATATATATAATGTCTTGTAAAATGTTATATGTTATAATTACGTGGAATATGATAAATTTTACCTATTAAAGCAAAATGCAGATCGGTAGTTTCAACGGCGTCTTAAAATTCATGACAATAAAGAAAAAAAATTATACCCTTAAATTACAAGCTAAAAATATATTAAAACACCGCCAACACGCATATATTCACATATACGCCAAATCACATCCCAACATCTTGTTTCCACATTTATACTGATTTCCTTCTACACCGAGATACACGAAACAATTCCAACCCCGAAACCTCCGCCAACCGGCATTTCCCGAAAAACTTACACATTTGATTACAAAATATATAAGCCGCTGCTACGGCCTGTGCCTCGCGCCTCTGCGCGCACAAAGAGCAGCGAAAAGTATATAAGCGCAGAGAGGCTCTCGGATCGGGTCATCGGGATCGGCTTGAAAGACGAGCGCTCGCGGAGCTTCCTGCGCTATATACAAGGGGGGCGAGCACGCGACGTTTTACTTAGCCGAGCTGCTGCACGAAGAGACCGGCTCCTCTCTTTCTCCACACGCGCACGCGCGCAGTTTACGAGGTCCCGATATACTTCGCTTTACGAGCTCTCTTTTTACAGGGGGATATCGAGAGCGGCGCAGCAGCAGCACGCGAGGAAGAGAGAAGTCGAGCGGCTTGCGAAAAGTTTTCGATTACGCGGAAAGGCCGTAAAGAGGCCCCGTTTTCGCGCGGGGAATCGTTTCTTTGTGGCGAGCCGCGAGATGCTGCTGCTGGGGTTTCGTGATGGTTGAGAGGAGGCTGGACGCTGTGTGCATTCAATGTATCGCGCTCCATTTTGATTTATATGCTGCTGCATCTCGAAAGACAACTTTAAGGTGGTCGGAGTTGAGAGGCAAATAAGGAGATGGTGGAGGTTTTGCTAATTCGAAAAATTAATAAAGATGTGTGTCCTTTACGAAAATGCGAAGCCAAAGTTGTTAAAGTATGTGAAAATACATATACCCTTCAACGCAAACAAAAAGTAGAAAGGATCGTTTGGTCCTTCGGGCTCGAATCTTATACTATGTAAATATTTTTACCTACGAGTTATAATTTTCACAATTTGTTATTGCCTCATTGCCGTATGGCTTTTTTTCAACGTAATAACGTATCCTTACACAGATTTTTTGGTTCTCCGACGCGTGATTATGATCTTTACAGCTGCGTTCCTTGAACACTGTGTACATATATACCTCGCTTGTTCGAGACGGATCTGGTTTAAAGCAGTTTCAAATCTGCCCTGAAAAAGTAAATTGCAGTGTTTACAAGATATCGAAATGGAATTGTGATATACCATTTAAATTCTAAAAAATCTATATAATAAAAAGTAAAATTTTCTACAAAAATCATAAAAATTATTATTTAAAAAGTAAAATTTGTTACGAAAATAATAAAAATTACTATTTTTGAAAAGGTAAAAATTGCACATGACGAGTGTATACCAGCACTACTATAAAAATAATTTCCTTATAAAAAAAGTAAAGTTTATATATTAATAAATTTTTTTCCATGTAGTTTTTTTAATTAATTACACATTGCGATGGTATTTTTTTTTAATATACATTTCCGGTATTTTAAATGAAATAAACACGTTCCCAAGATTTGTTTCTTTCTTTATAAATACTTTTCGATCTGGTTATACTTTCATAATAAAAATAATTTAAGAAATAAAATAATGGATCAAGGTTTCTTAAATCATCACTTTAAAGATACACATTACCACGATCGCTTTCGGATTCAAACGAGTTCAGATCTCACTACTATACACATTCTTATAAAAAATATACATAATAATAAGTAGCTGAGCTAAAAAAAAAGTATAAAAAGGAATTAAAAGCTCATAAGTCATTGAGCACTCATGTACGGCAATTAAAGGCCCCAAGACGCGAACAAGCGCTAATACACGAAAAGGCGCAGCAATCAAGATTTAAAAAGCCCTCTCTCTGTCCTCGCCTCCGCGCACTGAATGCGAATCAAACCCAATGAAGCGCACCGGGGGCGCGCATGAGAGTCTTCTCCTACAAGAGCAAGAGCAGAAAAAAAAATTAATTCCCGTCGCCGGCCGTCGTTCGTCGTTCGATTATAAAAGGCCATTACAGCCGGGCAAATGGGTGCGAGAGGAGCCGCCGCGCCGCCGCCCGCGGGTCCCCATTGACATGAGGCTACTTCCAAATTAGCCTCCATACGCGCGTCCGTGATGTACACACATCGCATCATGTATATATAAGTACGTGCGTGTGTGTGTATGTGTGACACGCTGTCGCTGTGATGTGAAAAAGGCGTCGCGCGTCCCAGACGCGGAGACACACTTTACGCGCGACGACGACGACGACACTATATACGCGCGCCGTGGAAGGAGAGTCTATCTATGTCTATCTATCCGCACGGAATGAAGAAACGCGCGCGTGCTCCTTTGTGACAATGAGGGCTTGTTATGGGGAAGACCTAGATTAGACATTGGGACGGAGTCTGCGCGCGCGTCTTGACGACGAGATTTCTCGATAGTATATAAGTCGTTGTCGAAAAACTCGTCGCTGGAGAGAAACTTCGTTAGGTGCTCTTTGGCTGTCATATATAGATATAGATTATTGGTTTTTTTTTTTTATAGTTTTGAACGTGGTAGATGTTAGCTCTTACATGTGCAATTCTGATGAAAATGGCGACAAATCCCGAAATCACGATTAGAAAATTTTGCTTCGAGCACACTGCACACCTTCGGCGTGTGGTTTTTCTTGTTTATTATAGTATTTAAAATTAAAATCCGTAGTTGTACAGCGTCCATCAAGTGGACTACTTTTTCTAGAGCAACTTTTTACTTTTTAGGAAAATATCAAAAAAGCCAGTTAGCTCATCTACTCACTGATCTACTCAAAGTTTCAAAAAATTAATTAAAACTATAGAGAAAGAGCTTCAATTTCCTTTTTTAAAAATTGAAAAATGTTGATTTCTTCAAAAGATACAACGGTTTGAAGTTGAAGGTCGAAAAGGCAAAAAAATGCACAAATCGCAGGAATCTGCAATGCAAAATTTTGCATTGTTCGTTTTTATTTCTCACGCTTTTTACTACACTTTACCTTTTCATATACGTATTTTGGGCTACAGCAGATATACAAATGTTATCTTTTTAATGAAACCCTTATTTGGTCAGTTTTTAGTTTCTAATGAAATTTTAACAAATCAGCAAGTTTTAATAAATTGCCAATATCTATAAATAGCTTATAAATTATTGTTATACTAGTTTTTAAGAATAGTAATAAGAATCGCGAGTGATGTGGTAGTGTTTTGTAACAGCAACATTTCTTATCTCCTTTTCTAAAGCAACGTTATCATGAATTGATAAAGAATATGAATGTACGTTAATATTTACTCCCATCACTTCAATACGACCTTTTTTACCAGAATTTTTAGCACTTCAGAAAAGTTGTTTTATAAATTATAATAAATATTAATACTTAATACTAAAGTGAAAACTAGATATTAAAAAGTTTAACTACACACTAAGACGTTACATTAACCAGCTTTGATCACTTCCTTTACTCGATCCTTTTCTTAACTCTTTACCCCCTTTTTTAGCACTTTTTTAATCCTTCACTTAACTCTTTTCTTAACCCTTTTTATTTAACCTTTTACTTAACACATTAGTTAACCCTTTACTTCAAAGAGCTCCATAAAAACAAGTATAAAACACATAAGGCCGAAGAACCGGAGAACTGGAGACATTGGAATCAGCTTATTATATATAATAATAATAATAATAATAATTTATATATTTTTACGTTCGTAAACCGATTTTAGATCTTGTAAAGGATTGCAACGATTTCCGTGTTTTATATAACCAATTTAAGGTAAATATACCGATGAATAACCTATGATGAATAAATTATGTAACTACTTGTTTCTATATTTATTTTTATTGACCATAGTTTTGACTACAAATCACAAAAATTTTTTACATTGAAATCATTAACTATTTAATTATTTACGCACTATTTTCCATTATTGATTTTTTAGAATAAATTTACAAGAATATTATTTCTGTCAGGACCTTCGGCTGCGACATAGAACTTTATAAACTGTCTTAAGAGCGTAGTCAAGGAGTAGTCTTTTCATTCAACGTTTCACAATATCTTGTTTTATATACAGTAAGTAGTAAAGTAAGTATGTAAGTAATTATGTACCTATTTCGTTTGGGTTCTTTTAACAGTAAAAAAATCGCTGCCAATTCATTGGCCCGTGGCTTCCTCAACCTTAATTTGCTGATTCCTTTAATTAATCCTATAATTAATTCTCTTTCAAATGCGACCCATCTGATTCAGATACATAGAGCCGTTCTCGAGAAATAAAGATTTGAAAAAAAGGTTAACAAAATTTTATCCTAAAATATCTTTTTTTTTCGGAAAATATGGTTATTTTAATTCCCTTTCGAATGCAAATCATCCCATTTAGATACATAAAACGGTTCTTGATAAATTACGATTTGAACCAAAGCTAACAAATTTTTAACCTCAAATATCTCTCAAATTTATGAACCAATCATTTTGCCCAAAGATCTAAGCTGAGAGCTATCAAAAATGTCCCTCTACAAGGAATTTTGAAGCGACTAAGTCAGCTTTACTCCCGTAATCGTTGGACATACAAAACTTATTTTTTTCATTTTTCAATTTTTTCTCAAAAACTAATCAACAGAATGAATACAAATTTCTACAGACTATAGCTATTCATATTCTGCATTATCATGATTTCTCTCCAAAAAATTGACCAATTAGTTATAAGCTTTTAAAAAAAAAACGTTTTTATTAAAAACAAAAAAACCGTGATAGCTAGATACTTTTAGATATTTTACTGCTTTCTTGATAATTTTCAATTAACTCTTTGCCATCTATTGTTGTCTAACTTACTCCAAATAAAGAATAGTCAAGAAAAACTAAAAAATATATTTAAGAATACAACACACGATATAGACCCGTGTAATGACCCCGATATTACTCATCTGTTTCTAATAGGAATATTTTTAAGAATTTTTAATAATCTTTTCAGGAATGTACAAAGTAAAGTTGTATACGTTTTAAAATTTGGAAATCAAATTACGGTGATCATAGTGTTTCAAATAACCGATGTTTAACTCTAACCTTTATATTAATTACATTTCTAATTCATGAGTGAATCATATCTATGTAAAGTTTTTTAATTTCCATTTTTAACTACATTTTATAAAATATTAATATAATTTTTAGAATAACATAATAAATTAATATAAATATTTTGGAAAAAAAAATAAAAAAATAAACGCCCAACGTGGGGCTCGAACCCACGACCCTGAGATTAAGAGTCTCATGCTCTACCGACTGAGCTAGCCGGGCATGGCATTGCTATTTTTTTAATTCATAGACGTTCCGGCTGTCCATTTACACAATGTTTCAGTTCAAAATTGAAAAGAAAAAAATAATTTTCAAGTATAAAAATAAAGAAAAAAAAACTATGAACAAAAAAATAATGTCATGGTTAAAATCACTAAAATTGTGATAGCAAACAAAAAAAGTTATTTTTTTTATTTATATCAAAATATTTAAACACAAACAATAATTTATTGTATATTATTATTAAATTTATTTTTTGTACTTGCACATATTTATTTTAAATTAATTTAGTTATTTACTTGTTTATTCTTAGATAACAATTGTTTAAAAATTAAAGATGTAACGGGATAATTAATTAATAACGATATTTTATTAATTAAATTATAACGTTGTTTAAATTTTTCAACTTTAATGCAGTTTAAAATTATAATACGTTAAGAATACATCTCCGATCATTCTTACATTTCTCAGTTAAGCAGGTGACGCCATCTACCTACAATCATCTCCGAACATTCTTACTGCTTACATTTCTCAGTTAAGCAGGTGGCGCCATCTACCTACAATGCAACAATTAAATAACAAAATAACAGCAATTTACATAAAATCAAACGATGAAAATTTTTTAACTAACAGTCTCAAACTATTTATTATTTATATACTTTCATTTTCAATAATTATTGCATGCATTCCGAATCAATATTTTCAGTTTGCAAACACAGGTAAAGCTAACGCTTCCGACTTTATCGATCGTTCATTTTTTCTATTTTCCAGTATGCGCACTGCGCAGCCGCAGAGTGCAGACGCGGATGGCGCGACGAGCTAATTCAATATGGCTGCCACGTCATCCTCTCCTCTCTTGCCCCTTCTACACTAACATTATGGCGTCCCTCCAGCTCCCAATATTCGATCATAGCCATCTTTCATAATTAATTCCAAATAACCTAATATTGACTCTTTATAGTCGAAGAGAAACAAAATAGAAATTCTATTGAAAATTTTATCAAGCTTATGACATGTTTTGCCTTATTCTGTACTATAACGAGTAATACATTCCAAAATTGATCTATATATAATTGTTATATAGAGAAATTTTAACAAATAAACAACTACTCCTTCAAGTTGAAAGAATTCCTATTGCAGCAAATGCTAGTAATTATATTTATAATTGTGAAATCACTGCAATTAAATTTGAATTACATATTCTAAAGTTTCTTGTTGTATTGTATATGTGACCTAAGCATTAAGGAGTCTGCACAATACATATATTAAATTATATTAAATTATTGTACAACATAACATGAAAATATCTTGACATTTTAAAATTTACCGTATTTTATAATAAGATAATTCACTTATTCTAATAGATGATGTTTCACACTTTATTTGTTATATTTAAAAGATGTAGCTCTTATAATTTTTTTAACGTGCCCTTGTGATAGGAGGCCTTAGAGGCAATTGGACACACAGCATTACATCTCCGCTTGTCCCCACCCTGCGTCTGCACGCCACGGTTCCATATGGACAACACGAGATACGTATAAGCGAGCTGGGAATTTTCCACGGGCGCGCGGGCAGCAGACAGCGCCTGGATCGACTTTGTCGTCCAACTTGGTATGTCTCGGCCAATGAGAATGATGGTATTCATGATTTCCTTAAACCTCCTACGGAAATTCACGAGACAGTAATGGGCGCGAATACACGAACGAATTCTAACGTCCGCCATTAGGGGCTTTCGACTATACAATTGTATTTTTTGAAATTTTCGTTTGGAAGACGGGCGATGCCTGCCACCACCCGCAGTTATTGATCGACGCCACGCCAGACGATGTGTTCATCATGCGTTGAAAGTTTCATGCAGCTTTTCAATACAACACACAGAAGTACTTATATATACTTAGAGATAATTTTTATCGCTGCACTGTGTGTATGCGCAACATTCAAATCTCAAACGGTAACCCAGAAATTCGAAAGCACAAAGACGTTAAATATGCCAGGCGGGGATAATTCGGTGGTAATGGAATTCCCTCGAAAAAAGCGCGGCAGCAACGCCCTCCCGAAAGAAAGGCTTTCAAGACGGGAAGCGGCGTTTACGCAAGCATATAAAAGCGGGAATCTCATCAGGATTTTTCGAGTAGGAGGAGGATATAACAAACCAGCGCGGCTCTCCTTTCTTTCTCTCTCGTGAAAGTTTCCGCTACCACAGCCGCGCAAGAGAGAGGCAACGAGAAGGACGGCACTAGGTGTGCTACGAAGGGGGTCAGAGGCGGCGCGCGGAGAGACGGGGAAGTGCCGTTTCTCGTTACCGCCGTCGGTATATATCGCGCTCTACGCACGGTATATGCATTCTCTCTGCGTCATCATCGTGTGCCTGCCTGCCTCTCCTTGCCCCTCGCTCGCTCGCGCCACTGCGTCAGCGCTGTGCTATGATACCGTATGTTTTCAAATATCGGAGAATTCCCTCCGTTTTTTCTCTCGCCGACGTCGTTGTCGTAATCACTTTGGGCGGGCTTTTCTCCGTTCAAATCCTTTCTCGCTCAGATTTATTTTCTAATATACACCTTGGAGTGGAATCCAAAGAACTACCTATAATCGAACTTCCTTGTTTTTTTTTGCAGCTTTTGCTTCTGCGATGGAAAAAAACTGGGCGTGCGCGCTAGCACGATGCTGTAACAGCAGCAGCAAAAAATCTCAAAGACGGCGATGAGCGCACCACCCGTCTGTGTGTGATATATGTAGAGGTAGATGCATTGCGCGTGGCGCATTAGATCGCGCGCGCTTTTTCACATCCACGTGGTGGAAGAGATAAGGAATGGGAGAGAGAAGGGAGACTCCAGTTTGAATTATGGATTCGATTTTTAATCGTCTTGTACGCGCGATTGTTCGAGCGTCTGCTTAATTAATGTAGAAATCGCATGGGCTATGTAGCGAAAAAAATTTGCTATTTTTGCGGGGAATGAATTGCAAAATAAAGTTTATGGAAATTCGTTGTCTATTTTGATCCTAATTGATATGCCGACTTGATGGTATATAGAAGTTTTCAGGCTTTGCAAATTGTTAAATAAAACATGAAAGTTATATTAATGAGATTTAGCGCGATGGATTGCTTGCTAGGTATATTTAACTACTGTCATTTTTTGTTTCGGTATAGGTAACGTATATTTTAAAATAAAAATCACCATATGAATGATTCATATGTATATCGCGAGGTATATCGATTATTTTTTTACATTAAATTTTTTATATCGACTATCGGATGCGAACAAGTTGATAGCTAGTATTAAACAAAAAATCTTTACAGTTGATAGCTCACAACGTACATTCTTATAGGTAGCTGGTAGCAACTTCACGCTCACACCAATTTCCCCAAAAACATTGAGACGTGAAGAAACTTGCTTTTTTATTACTCGATCCATGTTATCAAACAAAACCGCGCGCGCGAATCTCTCACCTCAAAACTTTAACTCACCTCGTCAACAAACACGAGATTCTATATGTATACGCCCACCTGAAAAAACTCCTCGCGCACAAAAACAATAAACATCGCGAGAGCGCGTGCGCGCGTCGATAACAGACCGAGCCCCGCACTCTTCGCCCCAGTCACAACAATCGAAAATTCACCTGTTTCGCGAGCGCGCGCGCTTACTTACCTGTAAGCTGTCAAAAACGAGAAAAAAGAGAGGAAGGGAGCCGCGCGCACAGGTTCGTACAGGCAACGAAGAGTGAGAGAGATGCTATACAAGAGAGTAGGTATACATGTATAGGTATATGGGAAAAGACGGGGACGGACTTACCTGAGCTGCGGCGAATGGGAGAGAAACGGAGAACCTCGCACGCACACACATACGCTGACCTCCTTGCATTCTCCATCCTTGTTGCACTTGTGCGCGAACGCGTCGTCCTGTCTCTCCCTCTCCCTCATTCCCCCTCGCGCTCCAGCAGCATATTCGAAGTATGGCGCGGTTCGCCCTGAAAAATAACATCATCATTTTTTTACCTATTTGCGATCGAACAGTACCGTGATGTTCCTTGGTTCTTGAGGTAGATGCATCTCCGACGACGTGCCAACGCTGCCTTCGCGAAAAACTTCGCGAGTCAGCGCAAAAATCGCCTTATCGCCAGCTGCGAAAGTTCAAACATCGAGCCGCCGTCGCCCAACGTCTCTCCCTCTCCCCGCTCTTACGGCCATCCTTCTCCATCCCGTTGCCGCGGCGTTCTCCCCCTCTCTCTCGGCGCCATGTTTCCTGCATCGACGTGCTCGCGCGCGACTTTGTTCCCACACAGTGCGTGGCTCTGCGCATGCGCGTGCAAGTGAGAACCGTCGGATCCGAGTGCTGCGCGAGGCAGAGCCGATACGTTTTCATCAGTGAACGCGAGGCTTCCGACGGAGCTGTGCTAACACTTGGCTCGTGGGAGAGGGACAGGCAGAGATCGTCAGCACGTAAACGCGAGTGTGCGTGCGAAGATCAGCGATAAAACAAGTCGCAGACGGCAACTACGAGGAGGAGGAAGTGGCAAGAACGGAGGAAAGAGAGACGGTGTTGCTCTCCACAGTGGATACTTAGTCGTCTCGTTCTGTGTCGCACGCAAGGGGAGCGCGCAGCACGTATATGCGAGCCGCCCGCTCGAGCCGAGGGCTATTAGTGGGTCGAAAACAATACTGGTGGCTGCTGCCACCACCAGCAGCACAGTGAAATTACGGGTTTGAGGTTAAGAGAGCCGTGATAAGGAGCGAGTATACAAACAGAAGAAAAAATGCCGATGAGCATAGGGGTGAACCTGCGGGTGACGGGCCACTGCAATCAGGGCGGGCGCAAGTACATGGAGGACATGTTCAGCGTAGCGTACCAGCAGTCCTCGAACGATCGAGAGCTTGAGTACGCCTTCTTTGGAATATTCGATGGTCACGGGGGCGGCGAAGCCGCGACCTTCGCCAAGGAGAACCTCATGGACATCATCGTCAAGCAGAAGAACTTCTGGAGCGATAATGACGAGGACGTGCTCAAAGCTATCCGCGATGGATACGTTAACACGCACTACGCTATGTGGCGGGAGCTCGGTGAGTGTGTGGGTTGTGTAGACTACGCCGCTATCCACTCTCCCTGTGTTGTTTTTTCCCCTCTTGGTGTCTAGTGTAGGTCGCAGGACCGCGAGCGCGCGCGGCTGTGCGTGTGTGAATGTGTGTGAGAGAGAAAAACGGATTCGTCCCGCGTATTTTCCATATCGTAGCGCTCGCTCGCTCGCGCACAGTAGTGTAGCTATATATATATATATGTATGATAGCTCCACAGTAGATGACGATGAGTAGCCGTGAATATTCGAGCCTCGCTCTGTCCTCGTCGCTCCAATGTGCGCTGCATATGTTCGTCTCGGTCGGAGCCAGAGATGGAGGGGAGGGCAAAGCGACCGAACGAGACAGGAAACGCGCGCGAGAAGGAGAAAGGCCGTGGTTAGAAATATTTAGGTTATGTAACGCGAGATATGGCCGCTCAAATACGCGGGAGATTTGAATGTTTTGGAATTTTTAGGGTTAATTTTTCCGTGCGAGATAAAGATTTTTTTGAACTGGTTTGTTATTTTGGAAAGATCTGTTCGTCCGTGTTGATAAGTTATTTGCTGGCTATTGAGTAAAACATCAATTTATACTTATGTGTACTCTTTTTAATTCACTTATTACTTATTATTAAAATTGGATAATTGTCTTAATTTAAAAGATTTATGGAAGTAAAGAAGTTCCATAAAAAATTAAGTTTTATACAAATATTAATTATATATATAAATATTAACCTACTTATAATATACTGCATATTTTCTTAAGCAATCTTTCTTAAAACTTTAAAACTTAAATATATTTCTATTCTATCTTGTATATTAAAATTAATGCAAGAGGTTGCAAAAAATATCTTACATAAACTAGTAGTTACCACTCCATATTGAGTATGATGAAAGTCAAAATTTTGTTACAACATATTTTCGCCATCTAAATAAACTGCAAGACTTTCTAAGATTAACTGGTTAACTGGTATTGTATTGTACATGTAAAAGAAAAAAAAATTGTCTCTTATTCTGGTATTGTATTATTATTTGTGTACAAATTTGAATAATTTTCTCAATTTTCAATCGATTTCTATAAAAATTGGTATACAACCTTTTATTTACGTTTAGAAATTAATGTGTATTTTGGTAAATAATTTGCTTTTACCAGTTGCATTTTTGACACAAAAACTGGTTAAGTCTTTGAATATTATTTTGTTAAATTATATTATGAGTCTGATAAAAAGTTCAGTGTAATATGTGTTGATTATATTAATCAATTCAGAAATATTCAAATAACATTACCAGGTTAAATGTTGCATGAGCCATTTATGGCTCATGAATTATTCTTTAAATTTATTTTAATACAAATAAAAAAAAATTTATTTGAAAAAATAATGTTTCAGACTGACATAAATTATTTTTGTATGTATCTTAAAAATGAAAATAACTCCTCAGTTATTGCAGTATAAAAAAAATTATACTTAAGTCAAAATAAAAAAAATATATTAAATTATTAAAATTTTCCCTATAACAGTTGACCTGTTAATTATGCTTATTGGAATTAAGCCTTCTTTGTTCAACAGTTTTATTATATAAGTAAACACAAGACTCGAGTGGTGCAACAACCTAAACTTTATTCACTTATTGTCTGACAATCACTTAAATCTCTCTAATATATTTATTATATAAGCTAATGTTATTTAAAAAAAATTGTTTATAAAAATGAACATTAATTAAAATTATTTTATGCACAGACAAATGGCCTAGAACTGCATCAGGCCTACCATCAACAGCAGGAACAACAGCTAGCATAGCATTTATTCGTAAAGGAAAAATATACATCGGCCATGTTGGTGATTCTGCGATAATTTTAGGCTACCAGGAAAAAGATGATCCTGCTTGGAGATCAAAAGCACTAACAAGAGATCACAAACCAGAGTGTGGAACAGAAATGATGAGAATACAAGAATCAGGTGGAAAAGTTGTAAGCAAATCTGGAGTTCCTAGAGTGGTGTGGAATAGACCAAGGTTGGGTCATAAAGGTCCCGTTCGTAGATCAACGCACATTGATGAAATACCTTTTTTAGCTGTTGCTAGATCTTTAGGTAAATTATATGAACTAAAAATTTTTAGTCTAGTGTACCTTGTATGAAGAAGAAGCAATTTCATTATGAGCTTCTAATCTAATGTTTATGCTTTTCGTTTTGATCAGGTGACTTGTGGAGTTACAATTCCGAATTAAACACATTTGTAGTTTCACCAGAACCAGATGTTAAAGTAGTTAAAATTGATGTAAAGACTCATAGATGTCTCATTTTTGGAACTGATGGTCTATGGAATATGTTAACACCTGATACTGCAGTAGCAATTGTGCAAGCTGCTGAAAAACATAATGAAAAACATTTAATTGCTTCACAACAAACTGGGCATGGGGTAAAAAGCTTTTTATTATTTCATTATATATTTTTCAATAACCGAAGTTTTGGATTAAAATAAATAAATAATAATTTTTAAAGATTTTTTTATATTAAATGTTTAATATTCTCATTTACAGCAAGAAGGAGTTCAAATGTGGATTAATCCTTCCAAAAGTCTCGTTGATCGTGCGCTTGATAGGTGGACTTCAACGAGATTGAGAGCAGATAATACTAGTGTGGTAACACTAATGCTTGATCCACCTGGACCTACACATAGTGAGGTTTGTATTTCAGATTAGCCTGTTCTATGAAAAGATTATAAATAATTCAGACTTTAATAACTGTATTTAAAGTATTTAAAAATGACATGCAAAATGGTTGCATATCCATTTAATTTATACTTTTCTTTTCTTGTAACCAGATTCTTTTGAGCCAAAGGCGTGAACAAATGGCAGCAGTTCGCGTACCAGTGCATCCATCTCCAGAAGCTCCTATTGCTAGTGCTGAGCAACCCAATGTTGCTCACTTTCAGCACTCAAATGCTGTGCCTAGATCAACACCTACTTCAGTAGAACCAAAAGCTTGCATACCTCCATCAACTCCTACAACTGCTGTTCCTCAGAATAATATTGAATCACAGAAGCAGCCAGATTCATCTAACCATATGATTGATCATGCTGCAAATTTTGGTAATCCTAGCAAGGCACATTTTTCAAGTTGTCCAGTCATAGAAATTGAGCCATTGAACCAAAATTACATGAATGCTGGATCAACACCACAAGAAGAAAGCATACAAGTAGCTGAAATATCTTCCAGTAATGCTTCCGATGAAAACAGTGATAGTAGTAGTAGCAGTGTAAGCATTGAAGAGCCAGACATGTTAAGTATGGAAGTAGAATCAACGGAAGCAATCCTTGAAGTCGAGAGTAGTATTGAGAGTTCAATGATAGATATCGCGGCAGCTGATGTCACACTCGAGGATACCAAGTACCTGCTTGAAAAGAAAAGTTGGCTACAACAAGTACCCGTAGCCGAGCAGTACGCTAACGATACGAATAATGTGCATCTGCAACCTATTAAATTTCATGAACCACCACAGGGTCCACGTCTCAGAAGAAGCACTCCCGAAGGTCCGATGATCAAGCGTGTAGTTAATTCTTCGCCGTACGGTATTATTCGCCGAATTGGCAGGAGACGGCACAGTACAGGAGCACCAATTAATACTTCGAGGCAACAACAAAGGCAAAGGAGGTCACTAACACCCAAATCTTCAGCTGCAACAGCGAATTACTCATCAAGTGGCAATAAAATTAAAAGGAATCCCAAAGTGTCACTAGTGGGAAGTGGATTTGAAGAACCAAGAGTTGGAGTTGGTACAAAAAACTCATCAGATTGTAAATACGATACCAAAGACCCTGAAAGTGAAGTGTTAGGCGAAGAACCTAGCCTAAAAAGGAGAACAAGGTCAGAAGACAGAAGAAATATGCAGGATGAGAATAATCCTGCAAACCAAAAGGTTGATCAGCATAGCAGGTTGCGGTGGCATGGATCAGATTCCACAATCTCAATCTCAAGGACAAGTAGGTTCAAATTTCTAATTTTAAAACGGGTCTGATGTTTGCAACGTTTGAGTGCAAAGAAATAAAAAAATTGATTTTACTTCAAGTTTATACCAATTAATATTAATTTTGTGGGTAGATTTAGTGTTTTATAGTGCTATAGACCAAATGAACGGAAATTTTTTGGAAATCTTCCTAATCTTTTATTCAATTGAATAATGATGGAAAATTTGATTGATGGTAAAATAATTTAATTGAACAATAATAGTATAGTTAATAGTGTAAAGTAATTATAAATATTCATCTTTTCGGAAATCTGTCGCGCTTAGTTTGTGAAAAAACATATTAGAAAAATCTCCAAGAAATTTCCGTTCATTTGGTAGACCAGTTGCAGAGAAAATTTACGAGAACTGAGCTAATATTAAAAAAAAAAGTTAATATTATATTAAGTGGCTATTACAAACTTACAAATCAAGATAGAGAAGTTTTTCAGGGCTCAAAATGTTGACTTTTATGTATATTTTCAATAAGTAATATTGTTTTTAATGTATACATAAAAAAGATTCTCCACTAATTAAAGACAATCTTATTTTTTTAGATAGGATAAGAGTTTATTAATTGGAGTATTATCAGAAATTTTTTTTTATATTAGTGGAATAAATGTAATTAAAACAAAATTGGTTTAGATTCTTTAAAAATAGCAAGTATTTTAATAAACAAAAAATAAATTAAAATAAAGAAAAGTTGATATCGATATTTATGACATAAGTTTATCATTTTTCTTTCTTGAATATAAATTCAAAGCATCACTTCAATTTGATATTATATTTCAAAATAAATGTATGTATGTACAAGTAATGATTATTTTAAAATCTATTTATACAAAATTTGAATAAAAGCAAAAAAATATTACTGTACTTTATAAATACTTATGATTTTCCACCGGCGTTATAAATAATGTTTATAATGTTTTCTAATAATTATGCTTATCTTTATTTCCAGATGGTATACTAAACTCGAGTACAGGTAGTATGCAAGAGAGGCGACTTTCATCACCAAACTCCTTTAAACGGCGTAACCTCGAGAAAAAAGTGACCCCTGTAAAGACAATTAGGCGACCTTCTATTAATCGGTCAGCGAGTCGTATCCAAATGCGCGAAAGTTTTTGGGACCAGGGTCGAGCTAGTCGCACAGGAGTGGCTTGCTCCGGCAGTCGACGCCAGACTGTCGTGGGTCTTATAAATTCCGGGGCTGATTCAGTGAACGCAACGACGACGTCTTCATCTTCTGCGCCCAAGCGTTGGCTTAGATCTGATACGATAGCTGCCACCCCAATCAAAACTCTGCGCTCGAGGAATGTCGACATTGCCGGTCACACCGTGCCCGCACAACTGGCACAACAGTATGACAAGCCAAATAGGATACAAGAGCCCGGAACAAAGCTCAAGCTGCAGCCAACGACAACGCCCGAGACACTTACCAATACATCTCCTTCCCAATCGACAGGTTAGTGTTTTGCGTTTTTTATCTAATCTTCGAAGAATTTCTAATTAATATTTTAACAAGAGAAAACATTTTAAAGAATTGGTTATAACAAACATTTTTTTCAGGCATTGCAAAACTAAAGCCGATTGGTTGTACGCCTGCATCTGCATCGACAGCAACACCGAACAGGACAAAGCAGAACTGCAGTATAGCAGTTAACAATTCGGCTTCTTGTGTCTCCGCAAACTCTTCGTCAACGTCTTCAAGCTCGATATCGAAAAGAGCGAAGACGCCGTACAATCCGAGCGCGCGCTCACTCTCGACGAGATCTCGCATCAAGCGATTCAGCAAATAAGCTAACTGAACGCACAAACTCTTCGTAAATAACATCAAGCGCTGATGACGCTTACTTGTGTAGATATAATTTAACATACATTTACAGAGTTTTGTCGTACATATCATTGTCATCTATAATGGTGAAATGAAAGTATGTTAAATTCGAAAGAAATACTTATTTCAATTTTGTTAAATATTTATCCTTTGAAAGTAATGATTTGAATCTTATTTATTATTTTCAAACAATTTTGAATTTGAGAGAATTGAAATATTTGAATTTAATAGATTTTCCTTCATCATACCCTTTTTTTATGTGCGGACATATACAAAAACACTATTGATCGTTGTATTTAAAATCGTTTAGTACTTTTCATTTATGGTACGCATCGGACGCGCAACTTCTTCAAGAAGTTTCAAACTCTGGAATTTAACTTTCTAGAAATTAATAATGTTCGAAAAAAGACGCTCTTTTGATTAGTGACAGTCTTAAGCTTTCTATTTAACAGTGCAATCGAAAAAATAATTACAAAACCTTCATGAAGTTTCTCTTTCCCGTTAGAACTACAGTATGTATTTAAATTTTAAACAACAGTTCTTGTTACAATGGTTTTATTTTTCTACAATTAACTGAATCTAAGAATATTAATTATTAGTTTTGTATTATAACTATTTTTTATAACTATAGTTCTTAAAAGTTACTGATAATATTTATTTTGTTTATTTTTTTTTTCATCCACATATGGTTTAAATTTTGTAGATCTAACGAGAACGATGTATTTCAGTTCTAAGAACTGAAAATACTAGAAACATTATGAAGAATATAAATTTTAATTCGATAGTTATTAATATTTTTGTTAGATTTTTTTGAAATTTAATGACTTTTTAATCTACCGACATTAATATTTTTATGTGAGAAATGATGCAAATCGGCACATTATTACTGTCAATTAGGCAACTTTACTTATTTAAGCCATTTAAAAAGTTTTTAATAGATAAAAGATTACACACTTTTAAGCAAATCTTTTCAAACTAATTTAAAATTTCTCAGTCTTAAATATTTATTATTTTCAATTTTTGTATAAATGTAAATCGCGGAAATTTATTATTATGAAAAATGAAATGAATCTTAAAGTTTGAAAAGACTTAAAAGTATCAATAGATTAGAAAGTGATTTCCAAAGTGAAGATGCTATCTATCATACTAGACAAGTTATGCTACTTTAACTTACATTTTGTATATATATTATTATATATAATGCTGCAGAGAAAGTAGCAAAACAGAAAAATGCGGGAAGATAGCTTCGTTACTTTAAACGATAATTTAATTGTGGGTATAATTTTTTCAAAAAAATCTGACAGCGAAGTTTACAGTATGACTTCTGATTTAGTGTGATAAAGTACATTAGTACTGTTTAGAAAAAGGAAATAAATTATGCAACATGCCACAAGGCCAAAAGTTATTGAATAGAACAAGCATTTATTAATATGCAGCGATTGTATCTTAACTTGTGTAAACCTTCGCGAGGACATGTGATAAATATATTTCCTTATGTAGGTGTATATCCGATGCGTACGAAACAAAGAATTTTTTCTGCGTTATGGACAAAGTGAAGAAAAATATATATATATAAATATTATATAGGAATTTAAGCTAATGGTAAACAATTTCGTATATCTTAATTCTTGGTTAATAAGTAAAGCTGTTGGAAGTTCTTATAAGGGATAACGACGTCCTATATATAGTTTATCCGTGTATAAAGTCGCGTGAAAATGATAAATATTGTATGTAAAATGACGTATGTCATTGAAAAAGCGTATAATATTTACAGCAAGGTTCGTAAGAGTATTTTTAAAGAAACTAAGTTAAACTGCGCGAATTGAGTATATAGAAAAATAAATATAGTTGTAAGTAGGGCGATAGTTTTAAGGAACGGAAGTGAGAAATGCGTTATTGGTGAAAAGAAGTAAAATATATGGGTTTGCGGAGGCGAACACAAAACAAAAACGTGTGATCAACTGTTTAACCTATATATACTGTATATTTTAATAAAAAATAAATCACATCGAGAAACAAGGAAAAAGCAACTTTTTTACCTTAAATTATTAATTTTTCTAATGTAAATTATTATAAAAATATTGAAATTCAACTTAACTTTTCTTTTTCCTTGAGTTTTTTCGTTGAAAACTACTTGTAAAGAATTTTGTTCATTTTTAACGAACGATTAATAATCAGTACAGATTATAATATATTATATAGGCATCCATTGATAAGAATTTTTTCCTCGCACCGAAGGGCCTCATTCCCGCCCGGCTCCGAAACGGAAATATGGCATTTTCGGCCTTGATGTGAGGAAAAATAGTATACGCTCCACGGGAGTAAAAATTGGCCAGCCCCCACATCTCGCATTTGCCACCCTCGCCTTCGCCTTCGGCTCGGGTGTCAATATGCACGAGCTGTGGACTGTCCAAGTTTTTTCCTCCCTAGATGCGTAATATACTATTTCATCGGTCTTACAGTCTTATAAATTAAATTAATTAATATTAATGACAGTCAGATTGCCTTTGTTTATACTTACCCCCGTAGAATCTAAAATAAAACCTTAATTGAAACCTGGAAAAAAAAACTATTGTTAGCAAAGGACAATTTGACTCCCACCCA
>JAPYZO010002252.1:0-24247 GCA_030522905.1 Torymus flavipes
GAGAGAGAGAGCGAGTACAGCGCTGCCCTGGCAAATATTAATTTAATTTAATTTAAATGGGCGCGAGCGCGTAGCTGTTTACCAGCCTATACGTTTCGGCCGGCTGTGCAAGCCGAAGAGCGAGAGAGAGAGAGAGAGAGAGAGAGAGAGAGAGAGAGAGAGAGAGAGAGAGAGAGAGCGAGAGAGTGACGTACGGGCAGGTTTTTATCCGCGACGTGTTTGCCCAACGAATGCGATACGTGTGTTTTTTTTGCTAGGGGGAGAGATGGAGGAAGAGTTTGATTTTTAAATAAGCGCGAGAGTCTGGCGATTCGACTGTACAGGGTAAAGTCGAGATTTTTGGAAGGAGGTTGTTAGCTGCTCTCTAAGAATGAATAAGTGGAAATCACTCTGTGGTGCAAATAAGTAGAAAAATCATCTAAAGTTTTAGTGAATATTCAGCTATTACGCAGTTGAAAGTTTATTCCATTGTTGCCCTGGTAGAAAATAGACCAACTTCGTTGGTTAACATTTTAATCAGATGGAAGCATTTTTACTTAAAATCAATATCGAAATTTAATTACAACTATTTAAAACTATCACTATATTTTAAAACTACTACAATATAATATATTCACATGTATAAATAATCATGGTGTGACGTTTTTAATTTCAAAATTGACCAACGGTTCGCCAACCGTTAGTTAGCATTTTTACCAGGGTGCAATAAATGAATATTTGCTAAAGTATATTATAGTAGGTTTTTCACTTATCCATATTTGAAAAGTAGATAGTTTTTTAGAATTTCCTTTCTGTGTAAATGAATTTTTGTGTGAAAAGAGATGTCGCGTATAGTTAATGTCGCGCGTCTGACCGTATTCGCATATTTCTACTGATACGACTGTACCGCGGGGAAACTATTGAATATTTTTCAATTATAAAAGAAATTTACTGCTAATTCCATAAATAAAATATTCGTACGACAAATTGTGATATTTATTTTAAAAATTCACAAAAAACAGCAAATGAAATATACACCACGGTCGTTCATCTTCATGTTTTTACAGTTTTGCCATATTGATGGAAATCGTATTTTTTCACGAAATTACAGTGTTGCATGAAACGCTGGAATATTCAGCTGTATTTATAAGTTAACATCGAAAAATATGTAAAATATTTATATGTTAAAATAAATACATACATATGTTTTAATTACTGGGGGGGAAACTGCGTACAACATGCCTCTCTCAAATAACCCGAATGTTATTTCAGCGCTCGTAATCTTTGAATTAAAGCTTGTCGACTGCATTCGTAATTAACTTCTGCTGCTTTTAAAGCGAAAAATCAACGTTTAACATAAACTTGTTTAACAAAATCTACATCTGCCACCGGATCAGCCTTTCTCAGAGGCAAAAACTAGGGCGCCAGTCCCCAAATGCGCTTTTTTCAATTTTTGCAATCGCAGTGCATCTGCCGTTAAACGGGCGCGGGCCGTAAAATTTCAAAAGCGAGAGATGAACTTTCTTCGCCTTAAGCTGCTCCGCTGAAAAGGGTTAATAAAAACGTTTTCCGTTCTTCCAGAGAAAATCGGACTGCGTCGGGTAATAAAAAAAAAAAGCAGCCCGCATTCCTCGGGCGCGTGTCGTCTTCGTGAGCGCACGAAATGAAAGTCGCGCGAGCGAGTGCCAATCTAATTTTCAGCCCCGGCTTTTAATCCCCTCCCGAGCGCTGGCTCAGTGCTCGTCGGGGCTTTTGTTCTGGCTTTCCGTTAGCAGGGAGCTTGTTGTTGTTGTGGTTTTTGTTGGTATTTTTTGAAGTGGCTGGGAGTTGGCGATTGAAAAAGTACCGGCTAATGGTTTTTGAGTTCAGGAGAATTGGAGGTACGGAAAGAAAGATTTGTTCAGCTGGAATAGAGTTGTTCTTTGAATTTTCCGCTTTTAGTCCACTGATCAAAGTAAATATATAGATCGGTAGAATAGCAAACTACTTTTTGTTTGGCTAATTGACATTTTATTTTATGGCAGCTGATTTATCGATCGTCTTTCCGACGAAAATGTACCCTTATAACAATAGAAACATTATTACCAAATGTCCGATCACAGATCCCAATGCATAAACTCCCACGCCTCTAAAAGTTAATCACACGCAATTAAATTCAATCCACTCACTTTCTCATATTTCAATTTTCGAGCTATCAAAGAGAACCATATCCCGTTAATCAAATCCATTCTTCAACTAAAAATCTCACGCGCACGTACACATCGCCAACGAAATTCACCGAGTCAACGTTTCCGCAGCGGGAAAAATCACGCGCCATTAGCAATTTATGAGAAACCAAAAGAAGAAGCGCAAAAGAGAGATAGAAAGAGGACAAATCGTTAAGCCCGTCGCGTTTCGCTGGCGCAGCATCGCCGACGGGTGTGTGTACGCGGCTGGAAATATTAAATGAATTTTTTATGACGCCGGGCCGTGCGCGCGTCTAATGTCGACGACGACGGAGGTGTCGAAGACGCGCCGATCTACGATGATAGATGCGCGAATTTATTTCGGGAAATCGAGGAGGACGTACGCAGTCTAACATGAAAGTAATTTGGGCAAAGGTTTTGGAGGGGAGGATATAGAGCGATTTAATGGCATTTTCGGGATAATTAATGAGGAGCGTAGTTGTAATTAATTAAGTGTATGAATTAATCTCATTGAAGGCCAAAGCAATCGCACTTTGATCTGAAGAAGAACAATTCTTCGAATGCGCGTATATACTGATGAATATTTAAAAACCGAGCGCTGGTTTCAGTATATTTGAACGGCCTACAAACGCGCGAGGGTTAATGAAAGCGGCGTATGAATAAGGAACGCTAATCAATCAAACACACGCGTAACATCCATTAATTACCATTGTAATTAATTGAAATACCTTCTAAAATTACCATGAATAAAACGAATTTCAACTCCAACATCCATTAAAAAAAAAGAAGTAAAGAAAAAAAAATACCGTACTGAAACAGACGTTTCAAAACTCGTTTCGTATGATACGTCAAATCGCGTAGTGCGCCATTAGTCCCGTGAAAATTATCCAGACGGCCTCACACGAAGAATAACGTTTGATAATTATTTCAGCCGAAATCGAAAAGGGTCGCACGTTCAGGTACGCGTATACCCACAGACTGGCAGATTATTACGCAAAGATAAAATCCGGCGTGCGATGAAAAGCTCGCTCGCTGGCTGGCGCGCGCATTCGTCCGTACGCGTATAAATACGAGGTAATATATCATTTATGATAAACTACTGGAAATTACAGCGAATGGCCCGGGCGCGGGAGGCTCGATACCCGCGCGATACGCGACAATATTCATAATATTTCTGACACGCGTTCTGATAATATTAATGACGCTCGTGCGCCTCGTATCCGTCACCCCACGCACGTATACACACGAGAGCAGTGGGCTACCGCGTTGAGATAAAATCAACGGACCGTCAGGTATAGGGACACTTTTTTGTCATCGATAGTTGAGGGAAAAAAGCTGGCTGTTAAGCTAATCGCTTTGCTAACGTAATGCGTAAGCATGTGTGTACGTGCACACGTGCGATAAAACAATTCAATCTGCTTATAATCGAAAACCGGGCGCGAAAAGTTTTATGGATTAATCAACAATCGCGTATACGCGTTTTCATTTCGTCTCGACCGATGGAAATTTCGTTAATAAAATCGAAGCTTCGCGTGCACGTGTTTGCGCTGCAAATGAGATTTTCAGTTTTCGCGCGAGATTGATTCCCGGAAAAGAATATATATCCCCGCAGTTGTATAATCAATCCCAACAACATTTTTAAACATCGGTTACGAAAACAAGGGAACCCAATTCTTATACGGCACCTCAATCTGGGTCACTCGGCTCGGCGTTATTACCGACGCACAAAAACCTCATTTCGAATTCCGACGTGTCCCACGACATACAGCCACATTTTCGAAAAATCTACACTGCCCGAATTCCAGGCCGGGCATTCCTTAGCCGGCTACCGGCGCGCCCCATTAGCATACCTCCTTGCACGTGTCTAGCACAACAGCAGTGAAACAAACCGACCTCCCCCGCACACCGTGTCGGCGCAAAACCAAAGACAGCCTCGGAATCAGCGAGCCGAGTCGGACAGTGACGGACAAATAGGCTCCGTGGACCCGTTTAGGGCGTGACGCGCAGCAGCCTCCGAAGTTTCTAGCCACCGTGGCTGAGATATGCACGCCCCCCTCCCCTACCTCCCCCGCGTGACTTGGCGATTCTCGATATACGTATGCAAAGCGATTGTGTTTAGCCCGAACTTCTCTCGCTGGGAATTTCCATTAGTCCGTAGTTCTCTCCCCCTCTCTCTGTTTTGCTCTGCGCGCGTGGCGTGGCCTGGGGTAGGATGATTTCGAATCAGCGCGACTGGTAGCGCGGATAATTCAATTTGAATATGTATTTCGATCCGGAGTGAGAGTGGGTGAGAGGGATGGTGGACGACGGCGGCACAGGGTTGTCATATTTTCCCTGGCGAAGGGTTAGTTTTTTTTGCGGGAGGGAGAGAGATTGAGTTCGGAGCTTTGTAGCGGTTTATAGAGGATTGTTTTGGCGAGGAGTGACCTACTCGGGGATATAATGGAATGCGCGATCACGCGGTGAGAATGTTTTCCGAATGCGTTTTGAGGAGTAAGGTATTATATTGGCTTTTTTTTAGAGGAGTGTCTTGTTTAATTATGGAGAGGTTCAGATGTCACGAGAGGATTTTTAGAGAGTCGTCAACGATGGAACGATAGTCTGCGAATTCCGAAATTAAAGCCGATAAAAGTGTTAAAAATAAAGAGATAATGCGACGGCCGAGTGACATCGTCGACCTGGGTATTACCGAATTATGTTCCGTCGTGTTCTCGACGAGAGAGAGAGAGAGAGAGGAAGTGAGCAACAATACCGAATTACACGAAGAGTCGTGCTATCGACTCCGTTGTAAGGAATACGACTTATTTTAGGCACGAGAACGGATTCTCCAATAAGCCGAAATGAAATTCGATTCTTACATTATTACACAGCTTGTATATATATAAGTACACGCCGCTTCTGTTGCTCCTCTAGTAAGCCCGTTATTTGTCAGAGCTATATAAACCTGTCGGCGAGATGACGAGTAACTGCAGCCTCATTCGAGATTCGCCAGCCGAATTCGCAATTAAGAGAGATAACTCGATAATTGCATTTACATCGCGCGCGCTCGCCTCGTCCGAAACTTATACACTTAATGAGAATTCTTTGCCCCGACAGATTGAAATTCTCACCGAACGAGAAGGGGGCGCGAGAGGAGAAGGCACTTTTCATTAAATATTCCGCGCAATTCTGTATACACTGTGGCTGTACTGCTGCTGCAGTATCAGAGGAAACGAGCAGACGAAGAAGAAGAAGAAGTGGCGGCGTAAAACAACGGAGCGACGCGCAAAAAAAAGGGCAAGAAAGACCAGGCGAAAGATTGTTTTGGCCGGGCGCCACAGCGGCGAATCGAGATAAAGAAAGTTTTCGAGTTAATCATACCATTAGATTTGGTCGGATTCTCTCTCCTCCAGCTCCGCCTCCGTCGTAGTCGAGACGACAGTAATTGTGACGGTGAATGAGACTGCGGAAGTTGTACTAGCCGGAGTCTGAACTACCGCTGTATAATGCCGAGCGGGGAGAGAGAGGAAGCCTGCGCCAAATTTATGCAGATGTATGCCGCCGATATTCTAAATAAGTAGGTTCGGAGTCGCTGCCGCGCGAGGAATTCGCATCGGGAGGGAGAGAGAGCCCCGAGTCGATTCCTACGGCCCGTGTTGAAGACAAGACTCATTACGAGATGGAGTAGGGGGACAAAACAAGGGTGGCTTGGAGTTTCTTTTTAGGGTGGGTGAGGGAAGTTGGATTGGGAGCTTGTTTGTAGGTGTGATGTAGACACGATGGATATCGAAATGCAGATAGTCTGGGTTACCGAAGAAGAGTTTGATTTGTAGTTCTAAGGATTCACGTTTTGAAGTAGAAAGCGTCGAAACCAGCCACTTCGCGAAAGTGATACAATAGGATTCAAATTGCTTAATCGATATAGAGAGAGAGCTGACTTGGCTCTTTCGCCAGGATATATACGAACCAGTATTTATGACATTGTCCCACTCGGCCTCAAAAGATTCAAGCTACAGCTCGTTTATTCCACAACGTGTATTCGTCGCATTAGCATTCTAGTGATACACATACACACGACTGTCGCTCTTAATTGGCCTCCGTGTTGAAAAACAAAGTAGTTCAGCGAATCAGAGACTGTTCTTTTAAAGTACACCCGAGGGAGAGGAAAAAAAAGTTGCAGCAGCGCACAGTCTTCGGTGTGTAGGAAATTCCGGGTTCTCGCCCTGGGTAAAGTTGACCGCCGCGAAATTACCCCGGGATTCTTTCAATCCCTCCCATTTTACTCCGGCGTAGCGCCGTCAAAGGGGTTAGTCCCGTGCCAAATTACACGGGCATAGATTAGAAGGCGAAAGGGAGAGACAGCTGCTGGCTTCTCGCGTATTTCCATTCGGTACTTAGTGCTTTAAAGTAGCTAATTATAGGGCGTTTATCTCTCTCTTTCTCTGCGGCTCTATCCTCTTTTATCAGCGCTGCTGCTGCTCTTCTGGCGGCGAAATTTTGCAAAGATCGACGTGAGAGGCTGTTATCCCGGTCCTTTAATAAAAACGTCGAATTAAGGCTCTGTCCGTGTATGTGTGTGTGTGTGTGTCTACGTGGGACGCGCTTTTTAGCGATTTAGAATGCAGCGGCGTTTGAATAAACAGACTCTCTTTGCGCACGTTAATTGACGCGGAATTGAAGTCGCTTTTTACGCGCGCATTTAAAGGCGTTATACATCTTCATCCCCCCACACTCCTCCACCCGTAAAGCTAAATAAACGAGAAAAAAAGAGGACTCTGGACTCCATTAGTATAATCCACCGGTCGTTCTACGCTCGCGCGCGCTCCTAAAAATCAAGGAGCAAATCGAAAAAGCGTAAAAGGTCATTTCGCCGGCACCGCGCCGTCTTCCATCTCTGGTAACAGCGCGCGAGCGAGCTTTAAAACTCAAACGCTCGCCGCATCCACGCGCGGGCGTGTTTTTATCCGGAACGAAAGGCTTTTAGGACACGACTGGTGGACGAGAGAAGCGAGAAACAAAGAAAAGCACGAGAGAGGGAGAAAGAGAGTAAGCGACACGCGCTGCTCGCATTTTCATTCCGCTTCGGAAAAAGGCTCGGATAATGGACGACGAGAGACGGTTCGATTTCGAAGCGCTCGCGCGTTCTTGAGCCAATTGAATATGCATATTTCGAGCCGATGCTTTTTGGACGGCAGAGCAGCCCGTGTATATTGGTGGGCCTGCACGCGAGTGGAAATGGAAAGGTAAATTCGAGCGTTATTGTTCATTTGGGATTTTCCGCGCAATTGAACGCATCGAACGAGGGAGAGAGAGAGAGGGGCTGGGGAAAAACGGATTGTTTGCAGTGGCGCGGAGAGTGGGTTTTGGAAACTGGTCTTTCATAAACAATGGACTTTTTGCGCTGCCGGCGGGCTTTCGACCGACTGTGTGTGCGTAGTGTATGGGGTCGCAGTAGCTAATTTTATACGGGGACGATTGATTTATAGAATCTCTCTGTTTCGTTGTAAATTGGTAGAATAGCTGGATATGTATTATTCTTGGAGTAAACGCGGTTAGTAATTTTGGAGTTACAATAGTTTCGCGTTACATAGTGTAGTGCGCGCAATGTTGTACCGCGGGTTGCAAGTAAATCAATAGATTATCGACATTGTTGCATGAGTGGTTTATGCATGCGTACTAGTTTTGGTACACGGATAGAATTGTCCTGTAAAAATAACTGTGAAATTCGCGGCAATCAGGGAACACCGAATTTTCTGGGAATTTTTACCGTTTGTCACGGTAAAAATTCCTCTATTTAGAGGTAAAAATTACCGTGACAACGGTAAAAATTCCCAGAAAATTCGGTGTCCCCTGATTGCCGTGAATTTCACGGTAATTTTTACAGGAAAATTCTATCCGTGTATCTATATTAGTTACATCTATTATTATAAATTTAGTTCATACATGTGCGGAATTGATTATTATTGTAGAAATCAATGTAACACTCGTTACAACTTCTTTCATCAATGATTTTTTTCGTATGTTAACAGAGTTTCGCCAATCCACTCAAAATTATCCGAATTCAGCTTTATCCCTATCACAATTAACCACTCACGATAACACACACACATTTTCAGCGCGTTTAATAATAATCTTCAAACCAATCGAACCCATTATCGAGCCTGGCCTTCTCTCTCCCACTCGACCTCTCCATCAAGCGATCGGCGGCGAAAAACGCGCTGTTCCACGCGCCGCGTCCAAACAAATGGCATAATCAATTCCCCCCTTCTCCTCGTGCGCTCTCTCTTTTATACGCGCTCGCTTGCCCATAAATAAAACACCGAATCCGTACAAAGTGCCAGCTCTCGGCCGTTACAACTGGCGACAAGGGCCGCGTGTTGCGCGTTCCACGCGCGCGAAAGTTTAGGCGGAAGCTGCTGCTGCTGCTCGTGAAAATTTGAAATTCAATGGCCGAGCGAGCGCGCGACGATAAGGGGTGGGGAGAAAAGAGAGCGAGCGAGCCGCGGCAAAAATACACATTAGCGGATTTGAAATTTAGATTTTCGCCCGAGCCCCGGAATCGAGTGCAACCGTACAGCGGTGTATGTGTGTGAAGGGGGGTCGGTGGAGACGACGACAAAAATGTCGCTCGCACTCGATTTCTTTAATTCGCAGCGAGGAGAGAAAGAGGGCAGAAAGGGAAAGGTTTGGTTTCTTGCGGTGGAAGGAGAGGTGTATAAGGGGGCAAAAAGTGCACAGTTGCGGAGAGGGTAGCGAGACGGAAAGGTACTTTTCATAAATTTGAATGCGGTGTGGCGCGGTTGGGAGAGAGAAGGAGGTTTTCTTGTTTTCGTGTGATTTAAGAGGCAATGGGGCGGTGAAGGTTTGCGCGCGCCAGTTGTTGCAGGAACTCGACCATTTTCCTTGAAAAATAATACTTGTTATGCTCTTGTGAAAAAATTAAACTGGCGAGTTAAACGTTCCGACAACAATTTGATTGTAACAATAGCTTGCAACAACAGATCTTATATAATACAAAATGAATGCAAAAGAATAACGTTGTGGTGTCTTTGAAATGGAGTGTTTTCAAAAAACCATCAGTATAGTATTATCATTTCCATCCACAATGTATTACATCGAGTAGACAAAATTCGCAGAAAATTGATAGAAGTACATTATATCATATAGAAAAATAAATGATAAATATGAGATATATAAACATGTAAATATTATGTGTCACAACAATAAAGCATATATAAATATTCTCAAAACTAAATACGATGATAAGCGTAAGCCCAGCGGCGCGCGCGCTCGTTCGCTAACCCGAACGAGCGCGCGCACATACGCTTGGCGCACATCACTTATTGTACTCACTCGACAGGTAGATGAATCCAGAGTTGCTGTTGTTCTCTGCAAAGAGTCGACGGTTGAGTTCAAATCGTTCGTCGCAAAATCGCGCACCGCGCGAGAGTCCACACGCTACGCTCGTACGCATACACTACTACACTGCCTGCCTGCTCTTTCAGCGCGATTTTCCGCGCGAGCGATTTCATTTTTCATTCCTCTCGTATAACGAGCTTCTTCTTCGTCCTTTTTTCGCAGTTTTTCCCGCGCTCAGCGGAGTAGAAAAAAAAGCTCAGGGCGAGAGGGGAGATATAACGCGAAGTGAGAGAGAAAAAAAGGGAGAAATGAAATTGCTTCATCGGTGTATGAGGCGTCGCAAGCGCGTTATCACTGGTACAAAAGTTGCTGTTGAGGGGGCGAGAGGCGGAAAGGAAAAGTTGCGCGCGCGCAAAAGTGCTTCCGGAGGAGAAAAAGGCCGCGGAGAGTGCGGATGAGCCCTGTGTGTTCTCAGCGGCCCTTCTTCTTGCACCCGGAAGGTTTCAAAAGACTTTGCGCGCGGGAGGAGGGGGGTGGGGAAGGCAAGGCTTGTAATTAGCGCCCGCGCGCGCGGGTGCTCACTGAGCGCGGCGAGCGTTATTAACTAATTAAGGTTGGAGGCTGGGTAGCGTTTTACGCCGCAGATGCGATAATTGGGGGCGTATTGATATCGGAAAAGTGTCTTTGTTAGTTTTCAACGGTGGTTGGGTATTTGTAGTAAAAAATGGTATTGTTAGTATTATTGGAAAGTAGAAATAAGTATTAAATCTCAAATTCATTTTCTACACGATTCCCGACAAATTTCCTTCCAAAGAATAAGCATGAACAACCATCAAACCGAACCCTCCGTGCGCCATTTACCAGAGCAAAACAATCCTTTCGCATTTTCCCTCTCCCCATAGCATAAACATATCCAGTCAACGAAAAATCCCATCTCCACCACATAGTCGCTTTCCATGTCCACGGGACATTTCAGCCTCTCGAGCTACCACCCCATCCTGATTTTTCCCGACGACGACGACGGCATTTGGCATTCGGCAGATCCCCCCTAAGAGGGAATCTTGTTTGCAAAATCCTCCTCGCCGGCGTCCGAATAATGGAAAAAGGCCGCCACCAGCACTGTGGCGCGCGTGCAGACGACGCGTCATGGTAACGTTATTATAGTGGCGGATACACTCGGAGAGCTTTCGCCGAGCCCGAGTGTGTGTCAAAGTGTATTTATATAAAACGGGGAGGAAGAGAGAGAGAGAGAGAGAGTTCTTTCCTTCTTTCTCTCTGTCTTATTGGGAAAGAGGTAGAAAGGGGGTTTGAAGAGTATTAGAAAGGATTCGCTGAGGTTTCGAAAGGTGTCTCGGCGCTAAATCGGTATTAGAAAAGACGGTTTTTGCAATATTAATGATTTTACTATTTACGGAAATGTTTAGAAAAGGGTAAATATTCAAACTGACGGATAACAATCCAAAATCTGTCAAGTACCAATATTAATTGATTTATGGATATTAAGATAATCCACATTCAGTGTACAACTCAACTATTCATCCGCACATCTTATTTCGCAGCCATTTAACACTCCCGATCTCCCAAAGCCACTCTATCAAACTCCCGCCTCAATCTTTCTCTCTTTTTGGCCTCCCCTTTCCCCTTTCACTCTCTTATCTGCTTGACGAGCCGGATCGGCGCCGTTTATAAACATCCCACTTTTCATAAAGCCTCCATCCATCCTTTATTCTCTCTCTTTCCCCTTCCACCTCCTTCTACTACTACTATACACACACATTCCCAGCGGGAAGGGAGAGAGAATCAACCGCCGCGATATTTATCGCTCGCCTCCGCAGCGGCGGCGCAATGAAAAACGGACGTCCATTCCCATCGAACTGTTGATAAATAGGCGGGCCCCGGTTATCGCTCAACATCAGCCAAGCAGCAGCTACGCTCTCTCTCGCTCGCTAGCTCGCTCGATTGAAAAATTCTCCGACTCTTGCTCTTTCGCCGCACGCATAAATCTCGGTGTATAGGGCCGACGTCGAGTGGACTATGCGCGCGAGGTAAGAAAGGCGTCGATGAATTTATGATTTTGCAGAGGGTCGCAAGGGAGGAAAGAAAGTTAAACGGCGATGGGGGCTGGATCGATGCTTCATTGACTGTTTTCTTAAGAAATTTTACACCCCGTGTTATGTTACCTGCTATTTGTAGAATACACACCAATTAGATATTTAAAACGGCACGCGAGGCTGAGCTAACTGTGATATCGGCTCAGCGAATTGGGTCTCCGGTACATAAACTATTCCGGAATGATCAGCTGAAATTAGACCGCGCTTATACTATAAATCTATCAAACCAAATATCCTCTTCATTACTACAATAGGGGATAATCGAGCTCATACCGCGGTTATTACTTAATCGAATCACCTCGACCAACCACTAACCTGACCAATCACCCATCCTACAAAAAGCAAAAAATACCTCGAGAGCAAAAAAGGCCCCAGGTCAACTACACCTGTCCACCTATCGTATATCCTCATAAACCAGCGAAAAAACATCTCCCAATTAAGTTCATCTCCTCCCATCGCCTTCTCGCGTCCGTCCAGTTCTCTTCAATTAGCCAGCCTTCCTCGGGCGCATTAAATTAGCCCCTGACCGCGGGCCCCAAATGAACGAACGGCCGGGACTAAGTGCAATGCGTCACACGTACAGAGCCCGCCAGCCGACGCCGCGGCCGTCGGTGGGGCAACACTGACGTAGCATAATGCGAATCTATTACTCAGCTCCGGCCTGACCGCGCGCCCCCGTCTCATTATGTGCGGCTGCGCGCGCGGTCCGTCGTCTTGCAGGCCAGCTGCATCGTCCGCGTCCGTTACAATTAACGCTCGACGCCTGGGTACGTATTTTCATTGTTGTTGGATGTTGGTGTCTGCGCGTGGATTTTCGCGCGAGTATTTTATTGCGGAGTGGGGTCGGGGAGAGTTGTGGAAACTCTGACGAACGAGAATAGCTGTGTGTATAGTGTTTGTGTATGTGTGTGTGTATGTGTGTGTATACTGCGAGAGTGGCTGCGGAGGGAGTCGGTTCGGTGATTTAACTTTGGATTTTTGGAATTTCAGGTTGTTTAGGGTGGGGAAGGATCGACTTGCGGCTTACGTTGTTTGACTTTTACAATAGGGAGAAAAGTATGGTTTCACGTGCATGCGAGTATCTAGCTGCAGAATTTGCATGCGAATAGATGAGGGGGTTCGGGGATTAGAGAAATAAGTCCATTGTTCATTATTTTGTGCACGGAGAATTCGCACGTGCGCGGGGGAATATGTACATAATGCGATTTAACTATTCAGCTCTGTGATATTATTAGTCCATTCGTTGTGAACACTATTGTAATGAGCTTTGCCACATAAGCTCTTTTAGTAGCAAAAACGCGAGTGCGCTTCGACAGTAATTCGTAATCTAATGCCAAAGTTCGCAACGGGATTGTAGTCATTCGACCGTGTGTATCATTATGAAATTTAGTTTCAATGTAATGTATTTCCCCCAACATCAGGTGATATTACAACTTTTCTCAAATACTGTATAAGTTACAATATTTATAACCTCACAATTAGATTACTTCCTGCTATCCCCCGTCCCCTTAAAAAAAATCCTCCTCGGAGTATCCTCTTCTCGATTACCAGTGTCGAAAGAAAATCCAAAATCAAGTCGACCGAAGCCCCCTGTAGGCAGGGAGGCAGGCTGGCCAACTCCTAAGACTATTAAGCGCACGGACGCAGGCAAGAAGCCACTCCCCCACTCGCGTGCGCATCTAAAGTGCACTTAGTAGTTTCGTACTCGAGTGCCTCGAGGGAGAGGCGGCGACGACGACGGTAGCTCGGGAGAAAACGTCCGCGCGCGTTTAAATACGCATCGCTCGCTATGATTGTCGCCGGGGTGTATGTGTACACGAGGGGGCGACTGAGTGTGTTTTCTTTGTGGTTTTGGCGGCACCGAGCTGGGGATAGTCTTGTGAAAAATAATGCTAAAGTTAGACTGGCTTTGGAGGTTGAGTAAAGGCCACTTTTCTAAGCTGTTTCGTGGAAAATTGTCCGGTATACGGGACTTGTTTGATCAGTGCAAATTATAAACGATATTTCTCTTAGGATTTTATTTGGGAAGAATAACTGCAGGATTGATTTTAAGTTTTTTTTTCAGCGATTTTAATACTACGCTATTTGAGAGACAAAATTTACAAAGTTAAGTTTTAATGACGGGTATCCGGAAAAAGTCTTGTAAAGAGTCCATGGAAGTCGCCGCTGCTAAACTTTTAGTAGACTTTTGAATCCCAACTTTCGTCAGAATAAATTTAGGTTTACTTTTTCAGTTATCGTTTGTTTTTTAGATGTTTAGCTTGTTTAATTGCCATAATAGATTTGCATGTATGATTTTATGGTATTTTCAATAGAAATTTAGGTAATTCATATACATATCGATTGATAATTCTACTTTAAATTATGCTCGTTTAACATTTTCGAATAGAAATGAATAAAATTAATAATGTATCTTCATTAATGTAATAACAGATTAGATAATGCCTATTCTTGTATTTATCATTAATTAAATTTCATATTGTATTCCAATGGTAGTTATATTGGGTTAAAGATGTGTTATTAATTCTATTCAATTACGAGGACGCAAATTAATATTCAAACGAACAACTTAATTAATTTGCTAGAATAATCTTGTCGCGTTTCCCATTAATTACGTAAAAACGCAATTTTGGAGCGCAAGAAAAAGGAACGATTCATATGTCAATTTTTAACGATAACGATTGAAAAATTACTCTTCACTTTTATTCTCTGCGCCAATTTCAGGAGCCGACCGCGATATCAAAAATGGCATCGCGATAAAATAACAAAAGTGCACTCTCGAGAATTTTCGAATGGCAGTTGGTCGACCACCACCACCGCCACGATAGTGAGTCCACCGCCACTAAAAATAGTACTTTTGTCCAACGAAATTTATTTTCACTTTTTTTCACAGCCGTAGCTCGAGTATCTTTTTACGATTGCCTGTATAATTTTCGAACATTTTTTCCAAACTAAAAAATAAAGTTAAAGGTAATATCAATGAAAAATTTCGTTAAAACCCTAGCATCGTCATTTTTACATCTGTTCGAAGAGAAGTAACGACTCCCTTAGGACGTCATCAGGTGCTTTACGTGCGCGCTGCCCAATGCGCCTTCAGAAAATAGACCCATAATGGTGAGCCCTCGCGAGAAGTAAAAAAACGCGCTAGCCACTCATAACCATCTCGGCACCTTTCAAACACTGCACTCGGAACAAAGGCGGACTCCCGAGGCCGCAAGACATGCTCGGAATCGTCGTCGAGGCGGGTGGACGTGTGTTGCCAACTCGCTTTAAAGTGCCGTAAAAATTGCCGGGAGCGCGTGCGCGTCGATGGGGTTAAAGGCCGCGCGAGAGCCGGCGGTGATTGCCTCATAAAAACCGGCCTCCCCACGATTGTGATCGCGCGGCGCAGCTACTAAAGAACTTATCGACCGGCTCCGATGGAGTGGCTCTTCTCTTGCGAGAGAGAAAGGGGGGAGGGGGTGAAAGAGAGACAGAGAGAGAGAGAGAGAGGCGAAAACTTTTTATTTTCTACCTCGGAAAACGCCTACTTCGCTGTGTTTCTTGCCCCCTCTACCGGCGACGGTCGCTCTTTATTTTCTCGAGCAATAAATCGAATGGGGTATAGAGGAGGTGAAGGAGAGAGCGTGTGTGTGGAGTGAGAGTTTCTTCCCTCTCGCTTTCTTCGCGGCGCTTTATTCTATCCTCGGTTTCGTTTGCAATTTTAAACGATTTCTTTGATCGGTAGTTTCTTTGTAAATTGATTCTACCGCCTTCTTTCTTTCTTTGCTTTCTTCGCTTTGCTCACCATTGTTGGGGGGCACAAAGAGCACGGCTAGCGAACAATTTTTCTTCAGATTGAGCTTATGGAAGTACGACGAGCACGTGGCAAATACATTGAAACTATTTCGTTTGATATTAGGAACTTCTCTTTCGCAATGATTAATTTAGCCTTGCGGGTAGACCGATAAATTCCCAATGTCAAGCGCGCCCGCTGGCCGGTGTATGAATTAAAGTTTTTTGGATTGTTAGAGAGTTCCACGCTCCACGGGAGTGGTTACTCAATTTCAGTGGTTTTGCCCGTAGCGGAGTATGTATAAACTTGGTAGGAATGTTGATTAGAATTATTTATTACAACTCAAAGTTGAATATTATACAAAGATTTGAGCTTATCTGATTTTCAAAACTCATAGTTATTACCAAATGTCATTATATGTAGCAGTATTTTGTAAATAATAAAACATAAAAGTAGATTCGAAAATAAATACACTGCAACAATACATCGCTGTTACTTCCCTGTAACTAACATCGACAAAAAACAGAAAACGTAACTCCACCGACGAACAATTCCCAAATATTTACCGTCCCTGTCCACTCCCTAAAATTCGCTCGGCCATTCTCATTCTCCACTCTCCTAGTCGCAAATCCTCTTCTCGCTGCCTCCCTCAACCCCATAACAATCGACAGCCGTCATTCCTCTTGCACGGGCAATCAGCGAGACAACCAAAAAAAACGCTACGCGTAGCCCTCGCCCCTCTGGGGGTGATGTAACGTCCTCGGGAGGACCGAGCAAGCGAGCGACCGGCCGCAGACCGATTCGTCGCGCGTCCCCGATTTTATATCTAATTGTTTGCGGCGGCGCTCTTTACGGCCGCGACTCGCCGCTCGCATCGATCGAGAGACTCTCTCTTCCTCTATATCCTTCCTGTGGGACCGGCAATCTTCCTCCCTGCTGCTACTGCTGCTGCTGCTGCTGCGGCGACCCTCCCATTCGCTCTGCCACGTTCGAATTGGTCTCGCCCCTGGGTTCTCGACTTTACAGTCGCGAGATTGGGTGGAGAGAGCGAGATAGAGAATAGGAGGTAATTCGAGTTTTTTTTAGATAGAGCGAGAGAGGGGGGTTTGCATTCAAAGAATTCGTTTTTGTAATGGTAGTTGGAGGAAGGATGTTTGAAAATTTTCGAGAAATTGATAGGGATACTGGGAACGCGATTGATTCAATTTTCCGGCAACAATGTCGATGCTGCTGTCGTTTCGAAATTATTCCGCTTTTTCATGATGGATTTGTCGTTGCGATCAATTAAAACGCTGGAATGGTACAGCATTTTTGAAAATAAAAAGAAAACATTTGATTTTATTCTTTGTCACTTAATGACGTTTGACCTTTTGCAGTCCAATCCTTCAAACGCGAGTTATCGCCTTTGTTTCGTGCGGCCCAATCCAATTTCCAAATACTCGTTTTCGGCGAATTCTCCGCTCTGTTTCAAAAAACAAATCGGTCCCCGAAACAACGGCAAAAATAATACGCTCGTACCGCTCCCCGTCAATGTTGTCATTCCATCGGTTGGCCGCAAAACTGCAGCGGTATATTTTGAATTGTCGAAACTAAACACACGCGCATACACGCACACACGAGTACTTAACAACGGTTGTGTGCCTCTCGGCTATTACCTTATCTCTCCTTCCGGCCACATATAGCGGCGCGCGTGTTCGCGGATTAGCCGCGGGACGAAGGTCCGACTTAAAATTCCGCTCGTATAATTTCGATGCGCGACCGGACACGCGCGTGAGGGGATTAGGTTAACGGACTACGTGCGCCGGGTCAACGACGGCCGTAAAAAGTGTACATATTGCGCGCGGCGCATTAATGCGTGATTTACAGCGGGCATTTTTATTTTCTGCCTTTTTGTTGGTGCGTCTTTTTAGTTGCAGCGGAAAAGAAAGGGTATTAAACGGTACAGAGCGGGCAGTCAAAGAGAATGCACGAGTAAAGGGTTCTTCTTTGAACAGGTTTTAAGAGGCTAATGAGATGGAAGAGGTACGTAAAGAGGTTAATTTTCGTATTAAATGTTATTTACTTAATGGTAATCATGCTTACATTTAATATATAAATGATGAACTGAACAATCGTTAAATACACTTTTAGCCTTACTTTCCAATAGTTACGGGTCTAAAAACCATATAGAAATGCCAATTTAAAGACTCCCAAATTCAAATTTAAAATGCCAGCGTGCAAATTCCCACTGACAATCACCTTCCAACGCCCTCCTCTCGCCACAAATCACGCTCCCGAAAAGAGCCCGCGCGCCATCGTTTTCCCTCGTACCATACCCCTTTAACCCCCTCGAACGCCCATATATAAGGAAGTTACATGCGCTCTCTCCTCCTCCTCCGTCCGCCCTCGGCCGCCGCAACGAGAAGAGTCAGGAGCCGAGCCGGCAATTTCGGCGGAACGAGAGAGAGAGAGCCTCCTCCTCCTACGGACCGGACCGCTAAGAGAGTGGAATTGATTAAATAATTGGCCCTTTAGATTGGGCGCCAGTTTCTGGAATGAATACGCCCCTGGCCGCGTGCCAACTCTACGAGAGAGAGGAGACAAAGTGGAAAGAGGAGGGCGACGCAAGGCTAGACGGCTTAATAATGGCTCTCTCCGATTTGGAGGGTGGGGGAGAGAGCTGATTGCATATGCATGACTTTTTAATTTTCCAAACGAATTTTCCGCTGTCGGAATTTTTCGGAGTAATGATGTTTTGTTGGCGTGGTGAGTACCGCGAGGTGGCGATTTTTTTTGCCTGATTTTCAGATTTGATTAATTAGAGCGCTGAAACGCATTCGAACGTCGATAGAATCGAAAAGCGGATCTTATAGCGGAACGAAATCGAATGACGTGTACGAAAAGCTCGCGGGCGCTCATTTCCATACGAAAATAGCGTGACTGACGCTAATGAATTTCATTCGGCTCGCTAAATGTCTTCTCCCGTGGTCAAAAATGCTCGTATCACCGGCTGCGCGTCCCGTCAATCACGCTCATTACCCGTCGACGCCAGCAAAAAAAATTCAATAACCCGTCGTCGCACGAATACGTACACATCGCACCTACTGTACGGATCTATGTGTGCGAGAGAAAGAGAGAGAGAGGCAGAGAGGAAGCGCGATAACGAGTTGGAATAAGGTTTTCGAGGCCGCCGAGTCGTCCACCACGCCCCCTCCCGCGGGAAAATAATTTCTGGCAAACCGCCGTGCACGCGGGCTTCAGCTTCTAACCGAACGTGTGTGGAGGTTAGGCTCAGCTCGACTCAGCTCAGCTCGCTCGCGTGCATATCCCGTTTTCCATGAACTCGTTACACATGATAATAGGCATGCGATCACACTGCGATCGCGAGCATACTAATTAGACTTTGCTTTCCTGACGTGCAATTCGCCTCCACCCGGCCGCGTGCGCGTGCGCGCGTGTGTGTATGTATGTGCAAACGAGAGCCACACGCGCTCCTTACGTAATGAGACTTTCGCGCAGCAGAGGGAGAGAGAGAGAGAAGCCGGCCCCTAGGCATTTATTGAATATCAGGCTAATTGTCGCGTTTACGCCGCACTGACCCGCTTTTAGCCCTTTTTTGCCACCCCGCAAGAGAGAGAGAGAGAGAGGGGGGGGGTACAGAAAGAGTACACTGCACGCGCGCGCTTTTTACGCAGTCGAACGAGCGACACGGCTGTTTCTTTCGGAGTGTGTTTGTTGGTTTTTGCGAGGGAGGCAAGAGGTGAGGGTGGGTTAATGGACGGCTGGCGGATGCCGGGGGATTATTGGTGTACGTAAACGGCCCCGGCTCTCGACGCGCCGATGGCCAATATTGGTTTAATGCCGGCGCGCGTGAGAGGGAGTGAGAGAGAGAGTGAGAGCGCTGTTATTACGGCGCGAAACTTACCGAACTAAGTGAAACAGAGCCCCGACAGGTTGTAATACCACGGTTTATTGATAAAACTTTCGAGGACGAGGCGGAATGGTAAAACGGTTTTGATTTTTTCGGAGGAAATTTTCGAGCAGGTAAGCTGATTTGCGGATCGTGATCGTTCGTTGTGTTTGCTTTTAGGGTTATTGATCGCGTGGTTTACTTATCGTTGCTCGGTACTTGGACAAGTGTGGTGATTGCTATGCAGTTAAGAAAATCTCTTCAAGTCTTTATCGATTATTACTTTTAGAAGAATTTTTGTTTTGAACGTGCTCTATGGAGTTTAAAATTGTTTATACTTAATTGAGAGGAGTTTTTTATATTAGAACTAAATGTGCACTGAAAAATATCAATATTTAGGAAGAGACGAAGGTATGTACTGACTGCCATTTAACATTTTTTCTTAAATAGATTTTACTCTATAAATTTGCCAAAAGAGACTGCCTGCCCTCTGTCTACGGCTTAATAAGAAGCGTCCCCATGTTTCAAGAACTCCATAACCCCAGCGAAGAAAAACCTACTCTCTCCCACCCTCCTTCTTTCAACCTCATAACTCAAGAAAACGTATGCGCGCGCACGTGCCGCGGACAAAGCACCGGGAAAAATCCACGGCTAAACGCTCGCAAACTACCTCTTTTTCCCTTATAATGGGCATAAATATCCACCCTTCCCCCTTCCGCGGATTTATTAGATATTTCGCGGCTCTATCGGGGCGACCTCATTTGCATCCGGCAAAGGTTAGCGCGGAGAGGGAATGTGAAAGAGAAGTCGATGCACCATGGACTATTGAAAAATGATAGCGCGCGCGTGGGCCTGCGAATGAAATATTATCGCCTCGCATTCGCGCGCCTCGGTCCATCATGGATATTGCGAGAGAAGTTGCGGCGGGTGAAGTGTGGCTCCGGCTGCGTTTGTCTGGCTGCTGCTGCTGCTGGTAGTAGTAGTTTGTTTAAAGGAGGTAGAGCTGCGGATATAGATATGTGTGCCTTTTGTGAAGAATAGGGGATTTGATTATTTTGGAATAAGTTCTTCTTAGGTTTGATGGATGAAGAATTGACTGCTAAATTAGTTCAGTCATTCAGTTGTTATAATGGTTAAATTTAAGAAAATTGTCAGTGTCTCAAAAAATTGAGTTATGGATCAATAAATATTTGTGAACATCAAGATTTTGAGGTTTTCAAATTATTAATTGTCAGCTTAGAAGAAGACTTAACAGTAAAATTTGGTAGTCTATTTTTGTCTCCAGAACGTCGAAATTATAAGATAACATAATTTGAGGAATTGTTATTGTTAATTGGAATTTTAGGAATCTCATTTTACTGACGCTGCCGCATTACACGTTTTCTATCGCAAATCAACGAATCCAATCAGAGCCAAACGAACTAGAGAAACTAAATTACAGGAGGACAGTCATAATTCATCGGGGATTCAATTACACGGCCGAAAAAACTCTCCGCCATGACCAATTAGTTCCCGAATGAACTCATTAAAAGCAATGTTATCTGTTATACGCGGGGAGTCGTCCGGCAGACAGAAGTTATCATACGCGTTTCCAAATCGTTCAATGAACCGGTAAATATTTTAATTAATTCGAGCCTCTTTTGAAATATAATGTGGGACACAGGAATTCAATCAAATCGTGCGCAATATTGTAAATATTTGTTAATTTTCCACCAAATTGGTAGGAGCGATGCCGTTCTAGCAGTGTATCAGCGTTGACGAACAATCAGTACGTGTAACAGCTAATAATTATTATTTTCGGGGGGCCGTTACCGTCACAAAGTTATCGGGAGCAATTACATCGACATGAATAATGCAAAATCAAAGCAATATTATGAACAACGACTATGCATTCGATCTGTGCATCTGTTTATGTTCTCTACTATATAAACTCACCAACTTTTTGCGTGTAGAGTTTCAACCCTCGATATTATCTCTTTTAACCGGTAGGTATTACATCAATTTTGAATCACTCCTAATTGCTATTCACCCTTGTAGCCCTAGCTCATCCTTTAACCAGCGACTTCACGCACTAGCCTATCCAAACTTCCACCCCGCTTGCATCAATCTCGCGGCACAATTCCAGACCGAGCTACCCCCGTTTGAAATTCAAATTCGAAGTCGACTGCAGCAACACCCACCTTCCTCCCGGCAAAACACAGACCGCGAAAATCTTCGTCGAAATTAGATGGCGCGCTGCAGTAGCAGCAGCAGCAGCAGCAGCAGTGGAGTAATAACGCTCTCACTCTCTCGCGGCGCCGGATTTTTATTGGAGTTTTATGATTTAAATCGCACACTCCGCATATTCGCCTCCGCAGAGCGAAGCAGCGCCGCGCCGCAGAGCAATCGAGTCAGCAGTTGATTTTATGCTTTATTTTTACGGCTCTACGTGTGTCGTTTCTCCCCTTCTCTTTCTGCTCTCTGTGATCTCCGAGGATACGTGGATTTTCTCCGTCGCCTTAGTAGTAGTCGTCTTTTTCTTTTCGAGCGAGTCTTATACGGCGCGCACGCTCTCCAAGCCTTTATTCGCCCGCTCCGTTACACTCGTGTCCTTCACGCGTGCGAGAGAGAAAAGGAGAGACTCGAACACGTCTATTTTTATAATGTCCCTTTTTCGAGCTGGACGGAGAAAAGTTTTTCCTGCTGAGTTTGTATGCTAGGTTTCCATGATTCTGTTATTGGGGTTTTTGGATTCAGTGAGTCTTAGGAAAACGGAGAAACAGATAGCAGAACCAGTTTATAGTCCAATTATGTCAAATACAAAGCGATGACTATATTTAGTGGATAATGCAAAGTCAAGATCAAAAGTACAGTGAATAAATACATTAATAGTATTACATGGTTTACCTTTTATGTGACAATTAATTATCGGAGAGAATTCGGAATATTATATTCCTATTAATACATAAAATATTATACTAAAATTTAGTTATCAAATAATATCCACTTATTAAGCGTTCTAAATAATTCATTAGAGTTTCTTCTGCAAATAATGAACGACGTTTAATGCGCCGACAAAATTAGCTACGCTAGTTGTTGTTGAAAATTCGACTACTTCATTTAATGCTAGTTGTTGTTATTGATTGAGCCGGCCGAAAAATCGACGTTTGATTACAAGGACGGCAAATATTATATTTACCGCGAATCGAGCGGTAAATTTAACAGACGCAGTAAATTTAGTTAATTAGTGCTTATTAAATATCGATTAGCACTCGGTGCATTTGCAATTAACGAAATAAAATTAATAATGCATAGTTTATATTGGCCGGACTAATTTATTATTGCTATGTTTGCCAAGCGGGCCGTTAATTGACACTTTACGAGTTCAAAGCTTCGTCGACGGATCATCAACTATTAAATTCCGTCCATCTCGCCATTTTTCTACACGCCACGGTAATCTCGAAATATAATAATGCGAAAGATGCATGGCTCTAATGAAAGGCTTGCGTCAAAGCGGTGTAAATAGCGTGCGGCGTTGGACGCACGAGTGAAAAACACGCGCTTTTTTCACACTCGCGCGGGAAAAATGAAAAAATACACGCAAACATTCGACCCACTTTTGCAGAGTTGAAAGAGCGCACGACATTTAGATAATAAGGCTCGCACGCGCATCTCTCTCTGCGATTTATTCGGTTTAATAAGTCAGCGACGCGGCTTGCATTCACATGCGCGCGAACTTTTTCAGAATGCTCTCCCCACTACCCGGGACAACGTTGTTTCAACTTTTCTTTGGCATCGGGCCAAATTTCGTTTTTTACGTTTTTCAATTTCCATGAAAATGCTGATAGAGGGTTGCTTTCGCTCGTGAGGTATACGCAAACACTGCTTTTTTTCGGCAAAGAGGGGTAGACACACACTCGCATTTAGTATTCCCGTATTTTTAAACGATATTTTCGTTCACTTGTCCGATGTACGCGCGACAAAGTTATACTGTTGACGGTACGGACGTGGTGATGATAAAGTTCGACAAAGGCTTTTCTAAAATACGATTGATGAGAATAGTAAAGATTTTTATACTTTTTTTTTATACAGCAATTTTCCTCGCTAAACCTCGGTAACCTCCCACGCGGCGTTGAAAAATCCCGACCACCAGCATCTGCATAATCTCGGGGGCAAAAAAAAGCATACGAGGGTGGGCTTCTAGGCAATCGATAGGCAATTATCGCGTGAAAATAAATACATCGCGCGGCAGCAGCAGCAGCCCTGCATCACCAATCCCCTTTTGACGTACGATCTGCGGAGAGCGCCTCCTTCTCCCTATCTCGAAATGGAAATCGTAACGACCCGATAATTGCGATTAAGGAGATAAACAAAGACCGTGATAGAACGAGCGCTCGCCTGCGTATTGATTCAGCAAGGATATATACAAAGCGAGAGGGAGCTGCTACTGCAATATCGCATTTTAACCTCCTAGCGCTAATTTATGACGCTCGCTTATAGTCGCAATAACGCGCGGCGGAGCTCGAGAGCGTTCGAGGTAATCTTATAGCAGGTGGGGGGGCGAGGGAGAGAGAGAGAGAGAATCGCGAGAAATCTCGAGGCTAAGGAAAGACACGGCCGTTGATTGTGCTTTATTCAAAGTAACGTGGCGCTGCTGCTGCTACTGCTGCTGTGTATGCGTCGTAATTTCCCGGTAGGGGGGAAGGAGGAGGAGGAGGATCGTTAACGTAATGCCTTGATCCGTCAAAATTATTACGGCTCCGACGGCGCTTTTATACACGCGGAGGCGAGTTTCGTTTTGTTTCTTTATTAAGTTTCGTATGGCCCGCTTTGGACGGATAAACAGAATCCCGCGTGTCGTACCGATTCTAGAGCAGTGTGAAGGGGGATGAAAGGATAGACTATCGTTTTTATTAAGCGCGTAATAAGGAACAGTGAGCAAGAAGAAAGTCGATTTAATCGAATTAATTTTCGTCTGCGAGGACCTTTC